>JAYRCH010000569.1:0-32567 GCA_037179445.1 Phengaris alcon alcon | reverse complement strand
AGAGTGCAACGTGGGCACTATCCGACTTCAGTGATGGTTTGGTGGGGTATTAGCTATGAAGGAGTGACTGATCCATACTTTTGTGAAAAAGGTATCAAAACATCAGCACAAGTGTATCAAGATACCATTCTTGAGAAGGTAGTGAAGCCCCTTAACTACACCATGTTCAATAACCAAGAATGGACCTGCAAGACTCGGCGCCGGGTCATAAAGTAAATACGAGCGTTTCGGACTTCATCAGAGCTGAAGACTGGCCGTCGTCTAGTTCCGATCTTAATCCGCTGGATTATGATTTATGGTTGTAGAGAGTACGGCTTGTTCTAAACGCCGTGATAATTTGGAGTCCCTAGAACAATCCGTACGATTGGCAGTGAAGAATTTTCCCATGGAAAGAGTGCGTGCTTCTATTGATAACTGGCCTTAACGTTTAAAGGACTGTATTGCAGCTAATGGAGACCACTTCGAATAAGCTTTTTATATTTTAAACTGTTTTATATTTATGTATTAAATTAACACACTGTAAAAGTAATAAATGTTATTTGCAATAGATTTTTTTTTTTTGTTTCAGCATTTATGGCAAGACTAGGTATAATAATAATTTTTAGCTCGCAACATTCTTACAAAATGGCGTTTTTTGTTAACCTTATATTATTATTCGCGGCCAATACTGGCGGTCCGCGGTTCTTTTGTTCTAATTTTATGGAGTGCTAAATGTTCCTGAGACGCGACGCCACCCGTTAACATGTGAATTTATGTGAAATCTCACAGATTTATGGTCAAGTGAGCAGCTTCGCAGAACAGACGAGATGACTAAAATGTACCGCAAACATTTCTTTAATTAACTCATTGGAGATTTCTTGCGACATTTTAAATTGTTAATTAAAAGAGGGAAAATATTGCAAATACAAATAACATCTTATATCAAATCTAGCAAATGAAAATAGCCTTACATATATACCTAGGCTTTGAAAACTTGATGATCTCAACAAAATGCATTTTGTGACGGCCAAAATTAATGCAGTCTATTTCAATTAGTATGCAACAAAAATACATCAAGATAGTTTCTGTTTTGTGAGAACTGTCAGAAACTGTCAAAACATCACGCGTACATGCCAAAATGGCTTACTACGATTGGTTAATGTGGACACGTACGTTAATGTGAACACATCATTGGTCATTAGTCAATTTTGATTTTCATGACATTTCACTGTCTTCTTAACGTGAATAGTCTTAATCTTATAAGACTCCTAGTTAATAATATTACGTAGATACTTAGATAGCCAAGCATTAGGCGTATATAAATTATCATGCATTTGTTATTCAGTGGCTGCTGTGGATAAACAGGCCCGTGATATAAACAATACGCGTGCACCTGTGCCGGAGTACCAGGCTAGTATAAATATTAAAGAGCTTGAATTTGCATGCGATGTTCAATTACAGCGGAATATGGAATCTGTTACGGTCTGGGGTGATCGCTTCCGCGTCTCATGTTTTTATATTATACCATATTACACCATTGTTAATGTGAAATATTTCGGCGTGCTTATTCGCGCATTTTCAGTGTTTTTGAAATTGCTACGAGGAAAACTTATTTAATATGTGTTTATAATAAATCAAATAACATGACTTAATAAGAAACGCAACGCGTTATCTATAATATAAGCAGTCAATAAATTATTTTTATTGTGTCTATAATTTACCGAGCAGCGCCATCTAACAGGGAGTAGCGGTACTCGGCAGCGAAAATCGATTAAGGAAATTAATTAAATTACCCATAACTCGTGTGTATTCTCGAAAGCCACATATTAGCGCCCAGGGCTAGGCAATTTAAATAAAGCGTTATGTTCCCGGGGCCAGCTCTCTCCCGCGGCGCGGTTATGACCCCGTTCCTGGGCCAGCTCGCCTGCGGTCGTGGCACTAGCGTGGTCTAGCGCGTCATTATGCCCAGTCTCGTTAGAACCTATTTATGACACCCGTTTGTCAATTTTTTGCCCGGCGCGTCTTCGTTACCGCTAGCCTGCGGTTTCCCGACAGCAATCACATGTAAATACTTTTAAATTAGCCGCGGCGATCAGGTCACAAATCTATACCCTTTCTCTTTAATCAAAGAGGATCAGATAAACAGCTACATAGTAAGCTCGCGTTTTGATTGCACTATTACAAGCAAACGGTGAATGTATGCGTGTCCACAAATCTCTTATCGCGTACGCGGCATTAGTGGAAAAATCCGACAAAGTTTGTGGGCCGTCGAAGGGACGTCAACATTTTCAAATTTCATGTTTGAGTTTTTATGTCATGTGAGATAGTGATGTGTGCTACTGATTGATGTTGGTTGTCATGACGACAAATAACAAATGTTTGATATTATATTTATTATTTGTGTCTAATGAATGTTAAAACTTTATAATATTAGAATATTAAAGACAAATTATATTCAACAAAAAACCTAATCAAGAGCATGTCAGGACATATCTAAGGAGGGTTCCGTAACTTTCAACGCGTAATAGGTTTTTTCAAATTACTTCAAAAGCTATTGTACGATTTCGTTCAAAATAACTTTCCTATAGAGTACTTAGCATGACGATGAGCATCTAAGTTTCTAAGTTTCATACTTTTAGAAATACCAGGAAGGGACCAACTTATAAACCAATTTGGCGGCCGATTACGTGAAAATCGTTGACTTTGTAAAAAAAGTAATGTATGAAACCTTTATTTTAAAATACCTAAACGATACCTCACACGATGGAGTAGAACAAGAAAGAGTAAAAAATATTTTTCATCCCCACTTCACATGTACGGAGAGCCACCCGTAATAAATAAAATTATTATTATTTTACGATTCAAAAACCGAGATCCATACACATTGTTTATCTATACCAATTATCAACTTAATATAATATCAAAAAATATATATATATCAACTTATCAAAAGTAAATTTTGTAAACACGCCTTTTATTTTTGAAATTTGAAAATTGTTCTTTTCAAAAAAAAATGTTTACAATGCAGTAACTTAATCTATATAACAGAAGTCATAAGAAAATAGTACATACTTAAGTACATAGAAGCAGCCTTGCAGGGGGGCATCTTAGTCCCAAGGTTTGCAATCGTTCATTAAATATTGACCCTATACTAAGCTTTAGCACACAAACGTTCTTTAACTACTTTTATAAATTTGTTAATGAAAAGATTTTGAACGTTTTTTCGGATTCTATTGTAAAGGCGTATACATTTAAAAGATTTACTTACTTTGCTATCTCTGAACACCGGTATTTCTAACTTGTTTATATTTCTAGTATTTCTACAATGGTTGTCGCTCTACCAATCCAATTTGCGGCTACCTACGCTGTTTTAGTTTTAGACGTTTTTCATTGATATTTTTTTCTTATTATATTTAAATATAAGCTTAATTATAATTTTTAGTTTTTAGTACAGCTGCAAATAAATGTCTCTTATTCTTTTCTTTTTGAAACTATTTAGATTCTTTCTGACTTACAGACTGATAGATAGACAGACGGACGTATAGAGCGAAACTATAAGGGTTCCTTGAGTACGACGGATCCCTAAAATGGTCATGTACCTGTTCTGTGAGTATGAAAATATCTCTTATTTTTCCTATACTGATAATGATATTATCCTTAGGATAGGTATTTGATTTTCTAATTTTCTAGCAGGTGCTTGCTTTATTATAAGAGCATCCATGACCTAGTGAATGTCTCCCTTGAGTTACACATACGCACGTGACGGTGCAGGTTCGATGCCGGGTTGTGG
This sequence comes from Phengaris alcon alcon, assembly GCA_037179445.1. Taxonomy (NCBI): domain Eukaryota; kingdom Metazoa; phylum Arthropoda; class Insecta; order Lepidoptera; family Lycaenidae; genus Phengaris; species Phengaris alcon. Next base: position 28,798 of record JAYRCH010000569.1, on the reverse strand, counting down.
TGTGTACCATTTAGATTGTCTCAATAATCGTTGACTGACGCTAGACTTAGTTTAATTTACCCTCATCTTCGGTGACAACCCTGGCAACATTTGGGTCGTACTATGAAATAAGTTTCTCTGTACGTAAGTATATATTATTTACTCTGTGGTTCGGGCCCCGAGCGCAGAATAGTATTGATTAAACGGCTATATGACGCATGTCTACGTATTCCAACTGATTATTTCGAATCACCTCCACATTACATTAGAGGTAATCTCTAATAATGGCGCAGTGATCGCCGGCCGGTGTTGCCTGTAATGGCTGGTGAATCGCCTGAAATGGTGGGAAATTGTTGATCACATTGTTCGCAAATTACCTTTATTAAGTTAGGTACAATAAGGCTTGTCCGGTATTCCGCGTTTACAGTTAAAGATACTGTAGAATGAAGAACCAATACAGCTTTAGCATCATGGCGTTTCTGAGGTTAATAAAATTTGTGGTCCGTCGAGTTGGACAGTTTGTAATAACCACTTGTTTAACCCTGGATAATTTTTTATATGGCCAATAGTTACAATATAGAAATGAGATAATACCTAATGCTGACAAAAATAATAAAAAGTGCACTAAAACGGAATATATGTTTTGTTAACACAAGTATTGCAATAAACTACAGCGCACTAATGCCTCATAACTTATGATGCATGAATGAAATTATTTACCGTTTAATAAGCAATAAAAAACGTTGCCGTATCGAAAAACCAATAAGACGCACGTCAAAAATAACTTGAATTACAATTTTAATCTTGTCAAATCCGAGTTTTTATTGTGGCCGAGCGGGCCGCGCACGGGGGACATAATTTTCCTTTTCAAAGTTTATATTTAATAAGGAGTATTCATAAGAAATCATATTATACCCGGAGAGGACCGAGCCACGTATAAATTCGCGATTTTTATATCCTCGTCGTTATTATTTTGCGAAATAAAACGATCGTTTGTGAATAAAAAGGCCGGCTCTATATCGATGCAAAAATATTGGAAGACAAAAAGTTTGGGAGTTGCAATAAAAAGGACTTACGGTCGTAACCGCGACACCGGATTGCACCGTTAAATTATGAATTTTAATAAACTCATTATGTAATTCCTCGGAGAGGATCTTATTGTCCGCTGAGTTTGTTTCGCCACGTAATTTAGGACAAGTGGGAAAGGAAAATGGAGGATGGAAAGTGGGTCAAGTTCATTCGAACATCTTATTAATTAACCTCAAGTCATAGAAGCTCTTGAAACAAATACAAAATATAATTGATACAACGCGATATTCTATTTTTGTCCGTTGTTTATATTTAGAAGCCGTAAGTAACCGCGCTAGTAAAAGATAGCGCTCGCCACGAGCTAATACATCAAATATTTATTGTCTATGGCTATGGGCCGTCAGGTTGTCTGCCGCTATGGCCGCTATAAAGAAGGGGCGATGAAGAAATCCCAATTGTCTAATCGGTAATAATAACATTCCTAACATACTCTATTACGATATGTTTTTCTAACGATTTTTTCTGGCAGCGTTTATTTTCAGTAGATGGGTATTTTATAAAATTACTATAATTTTGGTCAAACAAACTCGAAGCTGTCAGGAATGACGTCGGTAAATCATCGACTTGACCCTTTTTTGTAGCACTAATCATTTTGTTAAGGGCTTTTTAAACGGGCTGCATAGTCAGGATGCCACGTACGTTATGGGGTGAATCATTTTGATTGGAATTTAAATATCGAATTATGTGTACGTTTAGTGGACCTATTTTTGAACGTAAAACTATAACTGCATAATAATATGAGAACATCATGAGGCCTTATGTAAGATAAGCAGTTTATCAAAGACTAGTAAAAATTATTTCGCACTTGAAGTTGATAGTTTTAAAGCAAAGCTAGACTGATGGATCGAAAGCGAAACTTTAAATGTGTAGGGCTATAAAGTAAAGTAATAGATGTAAGATTAAACAACTTTAGAAGCCAAATTTAAAAGGGGAATTATTTAGAAAATAAGTTTTATTTCATACTTTTTTGTGCATTTTTACTTTGAAAGTCGGTTTAATTATTTGTTTAAAAATAATAATATTTTTTCCTTTTTTATTGATATTTGTTAAATTATTATTAATGCATTTTAAGAGCGTTTAAATAAATGATTGAATGTATAATTGAATACGCGCCAAGCTTCCGTTAGGTATTATATAGAAGAGGATGATGATGATAACTGTATGTTACATAATGGCATATGCTTGCAGTTCTTTAAACAATATTGAAATTTCCAAACGCGGATCTTTAAAGACTGAGTAGTTCTGTTCAGTGCTTTTGGATCCAGGGTATACCTTGATGCAGAATCTTACTTTTTGGTAGCATATGCTTAGGTTACTTCTGAAAAAGTCAAAATCACTATGTGTCCATATAAATTTCAATGAGTTCCTTCGATTCCTCATGGATCCCATCATCAGGTCACCGCTTTGATGACAACGAGACCAATTTCAGATTATATATATACATCAAATACCCTATACATCAAAAAAAGAATTTTGAAAATCGGTCCATAAACGGCAGAGTAATGTTCAAAGATATCCGTGTTGGTGTAAAATACTATGAGAAGTACCTATTATATCATCATTATGTCATGATTTATGGTGTGATGATGGTGGTGATGACGATGATTACTTTAATTGATATGGTGGCTTATGCTTGCAGTTCTTTAAGCAACGCCGAAATCCCCTAACACGTATCTATAAGGAGTCAGGAGATTTGTTCTGTACATTTGGATCCAGAGTGTACCTTGGTGCAAAATCTTACTTTTTGGTAGCTTAGGCTTGGTTTACTTCAGAAATGTCAAAATCACTATATGTGTCCATATAAATTTTGAGGACTTCCCTCGATTTCTCGCGGATCCCATCATCAGGTCACATTTGTGAAAATGGGACCAACTTCGGAGTATACCCTTTACATAAAAAAAAAGAATTTTGAAAATCGGCAATACACAGGCAATACACAGCCGCACGTATAACCGCCTCCTTTTTTTGAAAGTCGGTTAAAACAAACATGACGGATCAAGATAGTGGCAGAGGCGGGAATTGTAGCAAGCGCCGAGTTCCGTCGAAGCGCGAGCGATGGCGAACATTCATCATCCCCGCGCATTATTCATATCTCAACAAAGAGCGGCATAAATTACGCGCCCCGAAAATATCTAAATCCTAATCCATTCGCCTCGCCTGTCCCCGGACGAATCCGATTTTAAAATATTTATGAAAAGGCAAACAAAAAAACGCACAAGACCAGAGACAGAATTAAAAATAATAACAAACAAAAAAGGCGCGCCTCGAGAGCGAACGCCGGAAAAAAGTTAAAATGATCGTAGGGCATCTCGACGTGGTGTTTTTTATTCTCGATGTATACCCCAGTTTCATTAGATTCGTTTCAATTCGGATTAGTTGAAGAGAGGACTTTTGATAAAAGGCACTGTTGATTTATAAGGACCGTTTTTGGGCCGTCAGCGTAATGAATCTCAGCGTCTATCTGCTTTTTACAGGTGACTTTTAAATTTAATGGGACTAAATTGTCGATGTTTTTCGTAAACAAGACTAAGCGGACTTAAATTAATTGTGAGAAAGCTATTTTTTTCGCTTAACTGTTGTCGATGGAGTTTCGTTTGTTCTCCATCGGCGGCTTCAACGCTTTAGAAATAAAATGTGATTGTTCGAAGGTAAATAAAATGGTCTTGATATAGGCAAAGTTTTTTAGCGAATAAAAAATTATTTGCAGCTAAATACTTTGTCAGTCAGTGCTATTTATTGTTTTAAGAAGGATTGGTTTTAGTTTCTGGAAAGAGTAACTCTGCATTCTGCAACCCTGAAGAATGGAAGTAATGTAGAAATGAAATTCATAGGAATTACAGCTTACTTTTGTAATTTAGATGTCCACAATATTATGTACTTAAATAGAAAATATATTTTAATGAAGTCCAAAACATGTAAGAAAAGTCATAGAAATAACATTATCACAGATTGTGGAGACATTACGAATTTATTTGTAATTTTATATTTCGAAATGGACTAGTGGTGGGAAGATGGCAATTCTCGAAGCGTGTTTGGGTGGGTTCCACGTGTATGGGCCCTGCGTTTGACAGCCACCGAAATTAGTCACGTGGCTGTTAATAGCCCCACGGGGTGGCGGACGGCCGCAGCTTTTTTCCTCATCTCCCGTCCTCTTGTTTACAACAGTTGGTGGTTATCGATCGGAGCAGACATAAGCGAAATGTTTGTTTGAGGGGCGTTTTCCGGGCCGTTTTGGATTGATTTTCCGCAGGTCCACGGTAGGTACGTTACATATCTCGGGAAAGGTTCTCGATGCGCTTTTACGTATCGACTCTCGTCTCGGTGCGCGTGTGCGGGTGCACGCGCGTGTGTGCGTCCGGCTCTCGGGGCGCACTGCTCGATTAGCGCGGCCGGCACCGCCACGCCGCCTGATTGGGCCATCCATCACCGCCGCCGGCCCCCGCGCCCCGTGCACGCCACCCTCCGGCCCTCCGCGCAGAATCAGACACGAGACGAAAATGAGCCATAAACTCACACGAGTTAGATCGAAAGCCGCATGCACGGCGCGGGCTCGGTTCCTCCGGCGCGTTAATGCCACGACGCGCGCAACAGAGATCGAGGCGTATTTTTAAGACGGATACTTAGTGCGTTACATTATTATAGTTTTGTTGTTTTTTTCGTCGCGGCCGTGTAACTCACACGGCGGTGTTTTCGTATGGCGGCCGGGTCGACGCACCGCTCTGGTTATGATACCGAATGCCTTAAGATTTTTGATTGAGGTTTTATTTTATTTGGCGCGACGTTCGCCCCGATTACATTTCTCGTATTCGTTTACCGCTCGGCCGGTTTTTGTTTCGACGCATTTCATTGTTCATAACGAGATCGATTTTAATGATAAGCGTGTGCTTTTAATGAAGACGTGGGTGTGCCCGGGCCGAGCCTCCCTCCGCAACACTCTGCCTTCGCGGGTCACTGCAGCACGTCCAGTGCGTGCTCTAGTCGGCGCACTTCGCGCAGCGCTACACTTTGCCTACAACCTGTTTTCATTTGAGCGGCTAACGTCTAGACCAATTCTTTTTAGGTAAATAAGCACAGTGTTTAATGGCCGCAATGAAGTTCAATACGACAGGTCTTAGATAAACTTTATAGTCGCTTTTGCTTTAAATGCTTTAATAATAGTTAAACTTTCTGAAGCTCTATATGTTTATGTAATGTGAATTTCTAATCAATTTACTACAACTTCTCTAGTAATTAATGCACTAAATTGCAATTTTGTGATCTCTATTAACCGTATTCTATTATCATCTTCGCACTATTATATGCGATAGTAATAAAAAATATAAATCTTTAAGCCTGAAAGTATAGAATATTCCAGATCGCTTATATATTCTGTCATCATGATAAAATATCAAATTTTTATACTATTATGAAATAATAAATAAGAGATGAAACAATGGCAACTCGAAATTATCTCATCGTTTTTCCAATAGTACCTGTTACAATCTGTACGTTCCGTTTCACGTAAATGGAGTCTTATTCTCGTATTAGCATATAATCGGTCTCTCGCATACCTCCGGGTGAAAGGTCAGGGCAGCGCGCCAGTGAAACGAAACGTACAAATTGCACTCTCACGCACCAGACCACCGGGTGACTACATTAAAAATGGAGATACAACAGCAATTTGTACACCTCATCAATTAATAGCATATCGAGTCGACACAATCGTAAGGCGATATATCACCGCTACATTCGAAGATATCGCAAATGGATCCTCATTATTAATACTCGAGGCTGTTTTACTGTCGCCACACACACTTCCGTGAGGCTCGGCCCCGCCATTGTGAGCTTTGCTGTTTAGGCAGACGTTACGACGTTGTAATGATCAAACGCGGAACATGTGATACTATTGTTTTAGATATGTTAAGTTTATGCCAGTATCTTGAGCTATATAGCCAGAGTACTTCAACGACAGACGACGTTACCCTTATCGAAGTGCTAGACGTATGTGTTCAACTATCTTACTTTTGTATTTTAGATAATTTTATGTATTCACATAATTATAGAAATTCATCTAAACAGCCATTATTATGAAACTAAATCTGCCATCAAAGTTACGATGGTAATTAAAAAAAGTGTAAACAAAGTGGACCGGTAGTGAAGCCCATATCGGGTCTCGATCAATACAAAGTAAGGTCCAAACGATATCATGGCACCAGATCAGACGTAACCTGAGCAAGCAGAACCCGTTTCCTTCGCAATACTTAATAAGAACGATTAAGCTTATGTTAAAAACAGGATGCTTTGACGTTGATACGCAGAAAAAGTTCACAATATCAACAAGAATAATGACAATAACAACGATGATTTTACTGTAATTATGGTTTTTTGATGGTTTTTGAATAAATATTTTTAAAATGTTGCCTTGTAATAATAGATGTCTAAACTGAGCAAAAAAGAGTATTTCATACGCGTGCAAATAGAGTTGATTTTATCATTTATGAAACATTGATAAAAAAAAGTCAGAATGCGTTTTTTTACAAAAATAAGATTGATAAAAACCTTGATTCCTTTTTGTCATTAATCGCACAAATATCGTATTTATTGTTAAAAACCTAAATTTAAAAAGACTATACAAAAACCTATAATCATTAATATATATTTGCTTTTATATTTTCGACAAAATTCAACGGTAGATGATATCGAGCAAACTTAACCTGAAAATATTAAAAGATCCGACAGCGAAAACCTTGCCCACATAATTAAAACTGAACCTATCGAATGACTGTGGACCTAATTACAATTTAGTAAAAGGTATTTTGGCCTGATCTGGAAGGCTGTAGTACATACGTTTAAAGAACGAAACCTAATTTGTGGGCACGAAGCGATCGATCTTATTGTATTTTAAAGGTACCCGAAGGCGTCTTATGAGCAGAGCAAATTGAGCAATTTTGTGCTCGCCCGCTTTCGCTCACATATCGCCCTCTAGCTATCTCTATCCAATTTTATTTTCTGGACAAATCTGAATACCTTTAGGTATCCCGCAAGGTTCGATCATTTTTGATTTTTAATTAACTTTGATGTTATTAATAATAATAATAGATACCTTAATAATAATAATAATAATATTTTATATATACACCTCCTAAGTCCTAGGACTTCTTTATCTTGCTGAGTAATATTGCTGATAATTATAAATTATTATTGTACTTCTTGAAGCCGTGGTAGGTCAATTTTAATTGCATACATTAAAATAAATACTAAAAAATTCAAAAATTGTTCGTTAAAGTAATATTTTATTGAAATTCTCTTGCGTTGGTGTTGATGAATGGGTCCACTTCGCTAATGATAAATATTAATGTCCAATCGTCTCCAAGTCTGCCGTCACGTGTCTAATGAGCTTAACTTCATTTGCATTCATCATCATCACTCCCATCACTGTTGCACTGTTGTCTATGAACCATGTGCTACACTCATCATCCAACTCATTACCAATCGTTACAGTGGGTAAGGTTCATCAGGGCCTTACCCACTGTAACGATAGAGATATATATAGAGATAGATAAGAGTAATAAACTCTAGATAGTCACTATCTATATTAGTTTCATGAATTTCAACGCTTCTAACATTATTACATTCGTCATTATCATCTTTACTATGCTGTAGAACACGTATGTATTGTAACCATTATGTTGATACATTGAATGTTGTCAAAATGGACACACATAATTTGATTTATTCGTCAATCATTAGATTTACATAATCACCGTCATTTACAATCATTGGATTTGAATAGCCTAAGGCGAACGCTTTTTATCGAGCCGATGCATAAGGTTCTCACCTTGGAATTTTAAAAAGATAGATAACGTTCTATAACTAAACCGATTCAGATATTTATTTATATTATAAACTACTATAATAATAAAAACAAAACACGTACCAATAACGATATGATTACTAAAGAAGTTAATGCGATTGTTGGAACTGAACTAGCAACTAGCGACACCAGAAGAGGCACGTTTAAGACCATAAATGTTCATTAAGATAGGGCTTGTTTTAAAAAACTTGATAAAGATGTAACTGATAAAATTAATTGTTATAATGGGCCCCTGAAGATATCAAACCACACATTCAATTAAACATTGAAGTAAATTAATTTAAACATTTCAACGTTATATTCAAATTAGATATTTAAAGGCAAACTAAACTTGACGCAAAGGAATGTCGCTCAGGAACAAAAATATGAATATTTATGAAAATCCACAACAATAAAATTTTACGACTCCACATTCGCAAAATTAGTATGTATTTACATAGAAAACACTTTAAAGCAAAAAATAACTGGGAAGCCTGTAGTCTAATTATTCTAACAGTATTTTTTTAATTTATGTTATTTATGGTAGGTAAATATTGTTGTGGCTGGCAACTCTGAATCATTTCTGAACGCTCAAAAAGCGTAGCCCGTCACCATAGTAACGGCCGCGACACGCTCAGCCCGACTCACCCGACGTCATTTAAAACAAAAAACGGCTTTATATTAGCGCAATTAAGAGCATTATCGCGTCAACGGTGGAATGAAGATACAACGTTTAGTTTTGAACGACCTCAATCATCAATATACAATCAAACTGCGACCTTAACTTTAGAAAGTAAAGTGTCATTTTCAGTACACGAATAACTCAAGAATAGCAACGTAAGGAAATCTTTTTTCTCTTTCACACATCGTAAAGACGGGATAACGCGCGCTCTTTTGCCGCTTAATCCTTTAACGTCGAGGACGGAATCGATTTCTTTGCAGTGTCCCGCTCTACCGCAGTTTTTCTCTGCTCGCCGTCGACCCGATCCACTGTAATCCGTCTTCGGCGGTATTCATTCGAGACGTTAGATAAAAATCGGATTCGTTACGAAGCTCCGAATAAATTGACTCCGTCTATCCTGATTCCGTTTCCGATTTAAGCACTTTATTATTTTATCTAAAATATTATAAAAAACACTGGGAAAATTCTAATAGGAACTTCAGCGAAACGACTCATTCTCGTATGACCGTCTAACGAACGACGGTCGGTAATTGATTTAGTGTAATGGAAACGGGCAATGGGGCTGACGTATTATTATATGTAAGAAACAGATATATGTCACACACACGTGCGTGAATGAAATAGGTGATGTAAATCTGGCGCGATGTTATAACAGTGCAAGTGCACATCGGCGTTATCGTAATTGTATCTCTGTGACGCGGGCATAAAGTTTGATTTGGCGCGGCGATACGAAGCTCGTTCATTATTATGAATGACCCGATAGATGGCGCTGCCGTATTGATGTCATTATATTTGACAGATGAAAGAGTAATGTTGGATTTTGAATTAAGACTATAGAGTATCTTTAAGCACTTTGTAAATGGATCGATACAAAAATAGCCCCTTGTAATTAGACTCATTCCTCATTCCTTTTGACTGAGAGGTGAAATTAAAATGTTCTATTTTTCTAAATTAGTACAACTGCATACCTAAGGTGGCTTTACAAAACAAATAAAAGAGGAGCTGCAGCATCCCGTGGTGCGGAGATAAAATTTGTCGTTAGTTTTCAGCACGTCATTAGGGGATCTATAAAGCTGTCATCGGGAGAAGTTCCGTGTGCTACTTCTGACTCTCCACTATAAGAACATATTTGTTTGTGATGAAACTCCGGAATAACTCACATTTTTTGTTTTTCCATCACTAAAATACACGGGGAACATGTTATGAATATTCTTAGAGTCATTTTATTATTAAAAACACGCAACACGGCAGTAAAATTATTTTAAAAAATCAACAAAAAGAGAAAACGTGATCCACTATGCCAAGAAAAATATATTTGATGTGTGAAATAAATGTATAAACTTACAATTTGAATTTTCGAAAAAAAAATGTGCGCTTCAACTAAACTCTATAATAATCTTGATACTTTGATTTTTTATTAATAACATAAAATTTTCAAATATCGAAATATAATAATAAAAAAAAAATCTTTTATGCATGAACTCTTGGGTTGAAAATCACGAGTTGCCATGTAAAAAACTTAACATTCAAATGTTTTTTGTCAATTTTTTCAAATGTGAATTCGTATGTTTTTTTGTTGTTGTCGTGGTAAGAGCTAGAGACTACAGTAATATTAGAGGCTAAGAATGCATAGTGAATAGTGACAATAGTGCGGCTGACATTACCTGGGTACTCACCGGGGCTGCCCAGGAACACGGAGGAGTACACCCGCCGCGCCACGTCTGGGGGGGACGACCACTCGCGCCGCGACGGACACCATTTTCCTGGAAAAAAAAAACTTAATATTATAATTTACCAAAGAAAAAAAGAAGGATTACTTCTTTGAATGCCTATACAAAAAAAAAATCATATAAGCAAAATCATTTTTGTATATTTATTTTCTAAATAATTTTTTTCAACAGTTTTGGACATAAACACTAAACCCTAAGGCCTAGGGTGACATGTTCTGTTACCCTGACAATATTAGTCCACTTTACATAATTTTATGATGATCGGCTTAGCAGTTACGAGGTAACGAACTACTACCGTAGTATTTGGATGTATAATACCAGAACCTTTAGCTATGTTTCGAAAATTTATGGTGTTTTTGGAATTCTTTCTATTATTTTAACAATACCGACCGTGATAGCACATTTCGGGCATGAGCATTAGAAATCAACATATATATATTATTACATTATATTAGGTATATAACATTATTTGCACATTATTTTTATTGATTTTTAATCCTTTTAATTTTAGAAGGCAATAACTTTATTTCATTTGCACAAGTATCATAAAATATTGTCATCATTTCGTTATCTTTTCGGTTGATTCAAACGCTATAACTGCTAATTTGAATTTTAAATATTATTTGCGAAAATTATCACTAAAAGAACACACGTGTATTCATTTAAATACTAAGCTTGTTTTATTACAGTACTGGTGATATGAAGGTCAGATATAATGTGATCGACATTTATTTTAATATTACAATATTCTATTATAAAAAGTTTGACTAAAGGCCGGTTACGTCGCGAGTATCTATAGTACAAAATAATTCATTTAAATATTACTTGATTAACATAAGTAATGGCCTGTCTATTGGCTAAAGGTAACTTAGAGCCACGTAGTTAAAAGCTATTAGTTTCTGGATATGTAGTATTAAAGCTGCTAAGATATCTATCGCCCGTTATCAGATATATATTTGTCTTTATTAGCAAGCACCGTTCACTATATCTACTAGCTAAAATTACTGAAATAATACTGAAATTAATATTATTAAGGATTATGCAACGGACGCATTGAAAGTGGTAAATTCATAAAAATCTTTCAAGATTGTTAATTCAGTACCATTCCCCAGTCTGTAAACATGTAGGAATTAGGGACATAATGTTTTTATTTCGGCACTAAATTGGCATCACCGTCCCCACGCCCCGGCTCCGCCATTACAATTTCTGCTAATGTTCGCCAACGACACATGCGATGTTCTCCGACCGATTTCGAAAAAACTGTTACATTAAGTTCTTCCCGCCTTTCTAATGGATTCCTCCAACTCTCCCAGGACCTCGGCGTCATTACGCAAAAAACATCCAGCGAAAAAACTCGACTAAAAACACCTCATGGGAGCGCCAAGGTGCTGCCACCCCAGTCTTTTCTTACCCCAGACAAGGGGAGGCAATATCATACACCATTAGCATTTTTCCTACTTTTTTAACGGTGTCACACTGCATAAGTATATTATTTGTGACATCGGAGGCGCAGAATCGTCTCGATTACGTTATGATGAATGGCCTCAAATAAAACCATAATTACCTATGTTATAAATATTTAAATTATATCAGTAAAAATGTTGAAATCATGTTGTTTAATCCTGGCAACACTTTACAGAGACAACGATGAAAATTTGAATTTGGAAAAGAACGCGCCGCCATAATTTCTCGCGCACCGTGTACGTTTTTGAAATTCGTAATTGGAACAAAAGCGCGCGACGCAATGGTGCATGCATGATTGATAGCGCGGCGATGACGCTCGCTCGCGCCAAATGAACATTCGTTTTCGATGAAAAATAAAAGCCCTTGACCTGCACAGTCTTTGTTGCCCTTATCGCCCTCCAGATAGCCAATTTTTGCGCCGTAAACGAGTAGCGCAGATAAAAATAACGCCGAGACGCCGAAAATTGCCCCATCGTCGCCATAAACAAATACTAAAAATCTTGTAACCGAAATAAGGCGGCACTCTAAATAAGAATTAAATGTAAAATTGCTGAGGTGTGACTCCCCCGAGCCGGGGTGTTCTGCGACGATATTCATAAGGCGAAAAATTGTAATAACCCCGTGAATAGCAGAATGGGGCGAGCTGCCATGTTATTTACAGGAGGGCCGTATTTGTTAAGGAAATTGTCTAAATATGCCGCAGCCGGTCGCGCGTGTACTACGTGTGCCGTTACAACAGCAGTAACGACATAGTTTAATTATGTTTTCCATACAGAAAATGTTTGCTAGTTCATAAGTTAGCTGACTCCACCATTGAAAGACCTAGAGTTGTGGCCGTGCCGCAGAAAAATTCCGCATGCAAACATTTCTGGACGATTGAAATTGCCATACTTTTTGCTGTAAAATTGGTAATTCCGTTTGCTCGCCCCCGCTGATTTCCTAGTACAGAGTGAGCTAATATTTCTCGTGGCACGTTTATTACATCATTATATTTGATGCGACGATAAAGTTGACACCAAATGTAACGTTGTGGTCATTAAAACAAATATACTGTCACTTGATTTATCTATACACACATAGTAATGCTTTACTGCCAGACAAAAATGTCGTTATTTCTGTAATTGAAAACTGTGTCAAGAAAACTGAAGAAAGATGGTCGTGCATCCATTTAAATTGAACAAAAACAAAAGCTAGAGTTAGAAACACCATTTCTTAGATCAACAATGCAGCAAAGGACTCAGTATCTCTTAAGCTCTTAATAAATTAAAAGAAAAACCAATTATATTTCACTTTTTCTACCAGTAAAATGGTAAAACCGAATACCAAAAGGTACTATCAAGGCTAAAGCCAATAATAATTGTGCTACACAGTTTAAATGTGGAAGAACCAATTGTGGAGAACATATGCATATAATTTACAGAAACAGCCCAAAACAGTATTTACTCGCGCCCGCCTCCTCGAACTAACAATTACAGCTGATTAGACGTTTCTTTCGTATCCCAAATTTATACAATTCCGTTCAGATCAAATCGCTGTAATAACAGCCTCGGCTCTAGCTGGCGGCAATTATTCACAATTAAATCGTTATTAATTATAGCTGTTTTTAAACGTTTCATTGTTTTTGGGAATTCGGATGTTTTGTACGAAAGGTTCTGTTTTACATATAGAACACGTAATTGGCTATCGAGGAGTCGAGATTACAAGGTATTATAACAACTTTCTCCAGTGTAAAACATAACAATGATAGATAGGTTCTTTCGATTCAATGTAACATACGCCGCACCGATTTCGGTGACGGTGACCGATTTCATTGAAACCAGGCCAGCTAAGCAGGAGTGATTTTACAGTGCCCAAGCGTGTGCGCACTACACAAGAGCACTCTCTCTTCCTTTACTCTCGAAACCCAGTGGGACGGACAGACCGACACGACTGGCGAGAGATCAGGCTCAGGTCCGACATTTACATGCCCATCCGACGCATGGATCGGATCATCTTTCTTGTCCTAACCAAACTTGGAAACAACATTTTTTATTGTTCCAATGTGGGAATCGAACCCACGACCTCTGAGTCGAGAGCCAAGCTCTAAACCACTGGATCATGGAGGCTTTCATGTAGAATTCACTTGAAAATACACTTTTGACTAAAATAATTAGTATTTTGATCCAAAAGAATTTATCAAAATTATGACTACGTCTTACAATAATAATTTAAATGTAATAATATTTTTTTTTTTGTATAAGAAAACAAAAAACTTTTGATATAAAGTTGTACCAAGCGCGCATCACCTGCTAGAATATACCTGTACCTGCACCGAATATAAAGGCACGCGAAGATGTCCCTCTTCTCACGATAAATCACTCTTTTTTTACTCCAGGGACACCCCAAGCTTTAGGCCCCGTGACTGCCGGCTCCTTTCCAATTTCTTTTTATTTTATTTATTGCGACAACTATTTCATAATAAATTTTTTTTCGTACTTTTTGTGGGCACATAAAATTATTTGCCTAAAATACCCGTATATCACAGGTGGGCCCGTATATTTTAGTAGAAATGATCTGAACAACATAGAGCGTGGGAGAGCTATGCTTCGGCACGAATCGGCTGGCTCAGAGAAAAATCGTTGTCAGATCGTCGTCTTTCTTGCGTCGTTTCGTCGAGTAAGGATCTTTTCATACCGAAACGCGAAATGGCGCTGCATTTTTAAGGTGACTATTCAAAATTGAACTTTATTCATTATCATTACACGAGAAGATACACGTTTCATTGTAAGACTTCGAATGTCAGGTTGCACCGCGCTGCACAGCGCATGTGCAGTGTATGTATGTGCATGTCATATGAATCGTGTATCTTTTTCTGTAGTGAATAAAGTTAAATTTTGAATAGCTATCTTAAAATTACCACGCGCCACGTAGGGTCACGTATCGTCGCGGTGTGTACTGACCCCAAGTAATAGTATCGGGGGTCCAATCGGGGAGGGATACAAGAACTGCAACACACTTGTATTGCTCCGGTGTGGCGGGTGGTGGTAATCGCTGACCATCGGGCATTTCTTCTTACTACTATTACAAATGTGAAAGTTTGTGAGAATGAATGGATGTTTGTTACTCTTTCACGCTAAAACTACTGAACAGATTTGGATGAAAAGTAGGTCTAGCTCTGGATTAAAACATAGGCGACTTTTAATGCCGAAAAAGTACAGAAGCGAGCGGAGCAGCGGGCAAAAGTTAGTCTGCTATATTGCACATCTCATTCGACAAAAATACCGAGTAGATATTTTGAAGAAAATTTATCTACCACAGGAACATCGGCAACATATTTCACAAAACGGAAACAATTCGACGAATTCGCCGCTAAAATGACAGTATCAATTATAAATGTCAAATAACAGTAATAAAACATTTCTTTTTTAATTTACTGCACACAAGGAGCCAATATCCTTGGGCCTATAAAGCAATTTCCTTAATGGCGTGTGTGGCTCTCGCTGGCTGATCCTCTATCGATCCGGGTATACATCAAATCGTGTCTATGGTTCCGGGTTCTTGTCTGTGGTATCGGAACTCTTGTCGTTGGTAAAGAGGAAGGAGGAAGCAATGAGGAGCAGAAATTAATATTGCGTAGGTAGAATGTAATTAATTTTGCATTAATCGTGTGATGATTAGAATCTTTCAGTTCTTCAACAGGGAAACATGCATTTGTTTTAAATCAGCAAAATTATGATATTTTCCGAAAGGTCACATAATTATGGACCGGAAAATGCAAAAAGTATTGTACCTAACCAGTTGCTGAATTAAAAAGAATTTTTTAGAAATAAGCAGTACCTTTGTGTCTTTCTTTATTAAATTGTGATGTTATACATTTTTATTGTGTGCAATAAATTGTTAAATAACAAAATAAAAAGTTACAGGACAAAAAAGGACTCAAAACGACTACTGTTCAAATCCTTATGTTATTTGTGATTTTATTGTTATGATAATGATATACATAAACGAAGTATTTACGTTATAAAAATAGATTTTTTATTTATACATTTTTAACTCATGCATAATTTTTTTTTATATAGCGTTTTTAATGTTCAACGATCTCATGTTTTAATGATTTGTAATGACTGTATTGGCGACGAGCAGATGCCCTAGCGGAAAGTCGCAGAACTGACGTATGACAGATACAAGTAAAAGTATGATTTTAAATGATTTTAAAAATAATTTGTATTTTTTCAAGAATATAAAATAAACTATAAATTTAATTTTAAAATGACTACAAAGGATAACAAAAGAAAAAATTACTGTTGTGTTCCTCAATGTTATAATTATAATAATTTCTAAATTATTATAATCATTATATCATTGAGGAACAGAACATAAAGTTACTTATAAGTTTTCATATTTTTCCTACTGACAAAAAGTAATGAAAATGTTGGGAAAACGCCCTGCTTCAAAAGAAATGCGAGTTTGCTCACATTTCACAGAATTAGATTACTTTCCAAATTCCACCAGAAGTTTGTACAGCTAAGGCTTGTAATTTTATATTTTGTACTTGTTATTATATTGTTATAAGGCTTTGAGTCTTCTTAAAATCAAATAAATAAAAATAAATAATGTCTAAACACCTAACTTCTTCAGATTTTCGTTCATTGACACCAACACACAGCAACATTCCACTTTTAAAATACCTACTGTTCTCCCTCACGAAGTGGTTTTTTTTTAGTGTTTTTTACCACTTCGTAGATGTCCAACAATGAAATCATCGTCATGATTTTCATTTTCATTCGTCACTTTTAAAGAATTATTTCAAAATAAAAATAAAATCGGCTCTTTTTACTATTTAATTGCTATTTTACTATACAGCCAGACGGAAATGTCAGTCATAGGATAGTTCCGGAATCCGCCACTAGGGAAATTTGCTCGCCACCAATTTCGTCAACGGCTGATCGTAGATATCAGATATGCCATTGCAAAGATTTCCTGGCTTACGTACTTTTCGAAAAGCCAATAAAAACTGTGCATGTTCCCCATTGTACTTTTGAACACAAGTTTTGTGTTTGTTTCTGGATAAATTATTTTTATACTACCCATAGAAAAATGATAAAATCTTTACATTATTTAAATAATAATTAACTTACTTTCCCTTGATTCTTTGGTATTTATTATTAACTTAAGCCTTTTAATCCGTTATTGGACGATTTATACAGTACTTTCCGAGCGAAGTAACCACTCTTGAAATACTGTAGTGCCTGGAACAGGCGGTTTTAAATGTCGTATGGTTGCCCAAGCACATACGACATAGTCACAACACAGTCAGCCTAGTCCAGAGGAATGACTGGTCAATACGTCTGGGGCCAACCATGTGCGGGTTTCCTCAAGATGTTTTCCTTCACCGTTAGAGCGTCCGTATAATGTACTTGAGATCTGAAAAAGTCTCATTGGTACACGCCACAACCAGGGAATCGAACCTGCACTCTCTCGAGTGAAGATCAATCGGTCTACCCACTAGGCCACGGAGCGCTCAATGCTATTATTACAGAATACATTATAATACGTCCAGTAGGCAGCGTTAGACTAACACACACTAACATACCTCGTGATAGGCATTCTGTTATTCGACGGTGAATTATTGCAATGCTCACATTCTCTGCCACAATTATCTTGATATTATCTGTATTAAATGCCTTAATCATTATTACTCCACGTATTGTATTTTACTACAAGCTGGTGCCCGCAACTTCATTGGCATCCAACTAACGAAAACGGAATCCTGTTTTTTAACCCTAAGACAAAGTAGCCTATGTTACACCTTATAACATCATCTACCTCCCAGTGAAAGTCCCACGAAAATCGGTCCAGCCTTTTCCGAGATTATCCGGAACAAGCAGACAGACAGACGGACGGACAGACAACCATTTTAAAAATTCATTTTTTATTGTAAGTACCGTATAAACTTTCATATCCATTCAGTGAAAAGCTGTTAATTTTAAATTACAAACAGACATTTCAATTTTATTTATTTGTAATAGATGTAACATTTAATATATGTAAGTAATAGATAATAAACTAGGTTTACAATTTACTACCAACACTTTTTTTCGGTACTACATTATTTTTCAGACAGTAGTGTAGACATCAAGGAAACGATGGAAATCGTGCGGGGGCACTAGGGGGTCTAGATCCGGTGTATTGGAGTCTAATCACAACTGCCCGCGATTACGGAAAAATGAGAAATATAAGTGAAAAATGCATTTTTAAAACCAAACTAAGTTGCCTAATTGCCTCCGCCCAAGGTGGGGCGGGCCGCCCGCCCATCGCCACCTTACTCCGATACCAATAAAGGCCATTACAGCATACGCTGGACACGTCTTTTACTGTCTTATCGAAAACCGACTCGACGCGGCAGACACGGAATCGTCATAAGAAAAACCTTTCCCGACAGAGGAAAATGGATCTTGTCGCGAGGGGGTAGAGTGGAGTTCGGCGCGGGCGGCGGCAGGGTCGATGCCTCGCCGGGGGACGTAGGTATACGATCAGTAGGTACGACCAGATCGATAGCGGGTACTTACGTCGTGTTAGCTGTTTGTTTTTAGCCGGTGTCAAAACCGCTTAGCCGGCTAAGTGCGGTGGCTAGGTGTGCCGAAAATAGCCGGCAGCTGGATCTCCAGCGACAGGTCGCCATGATTAAACATGATTTATCCGCGGCGTATTTACGTCCGCGGTGTAACGCCAGTATAAACATGACGGATTTTTTGAATTCCACGCTTAACGGTGATACATCTTTCCTTATGATTTATTTTGTAAAATATTTGTGTAACAGATTTAATCTCTTCAAAAGTTCAAATATACACTAAAAAAATACTAGTTAGAAGTCAGTAGACATCTAACTAGTGCAGTTACATGTCTACTGACTTCTAACTAGTGTAATAAGCTAAAATGTGATAATATTGGTATTTCACACGGTTTAGTATTTGAGACGACGCAACGCTTGTTACCAAAGCATGGGCGTATAGGAAACCTAGCGTCTATGATTATAGTCAAACCTGCGCTCCAGGTTTGACTAGTCAATGCTTAGGTCTGACTTTACGTCTTAGTCAAGGCCCAAATAATTTAGGTTTTTCGGCCTTTGACTCATGTCCGCCAGTCGCTTCTAAAATCGACTAGACAAGGCCCGAACTAAATATATTTTAAATTCGACGTTTGGCTGAAAAGTTACGATCTCCTAGGTTTGACTAAAAGACAAAGGCCGAAATTGAGATTGATTTCGGGGTTCGCCCGAAGTCTTTGGTCAAACTGAGATGAAGTAGTCATTCCGGGAAGAGACTGAATATCGACCTTTGACTTTTACACCCCTGCACGAGAAACAAATAATATCTGTTTGTTTCTAGTATACTCGTACTTAATAAATAATTATCAAGTATCGATTGATTGATTGCACTTTTATCTGAATAAATATGAATATATTGTTATAAGAAACGTCAGATTCCGCTATTGCTTAAAATTTTACTCACAGAATCTTCAAACACATTTTTGGCCAAAATTAAAAATAGCGGGGTCAAAACTACAACTCTTTTAGTAATGGCGTCGCGCTTCCCGTGCCACCGAATTAGAAACGCCACATTCGTTATTTGCTTTGATAAGTTATTTATTTAGAATATATTTTATCACCTTAATCCGTTTATAACAAACCTTCAACAGAATTTAACGGCGGGACATCCATTCCGCCGACGACTGCGTCTTGACAGGCACTTTTTCTCCAGTGAAATTCTATTAAATTAACTGTTATTCGTTAGCATTATGCCCGACGTTAAATAGCACTCTCGGATATGACATCAATAGGTCAACATACTAATCGACGACAAAAAAGACTCGCTCTCTCCGAATAAAATTTTGTCGCGCTCGAAAAAAATTTTTAATCCGACGGCACTTAGCGTTAATCTCGCGTGTGAATAGACAAAAAGTTCTTTCGAAAAAATCTACCACAATATGATCGCAGCTAAAAAATATCGACCGCGAGGTTCGTTGGCCCCTAAACAACATGGCTGCCTGACACGGCCAGCGGAAGGCTATCCATTACGCCCTGACAGCACCGCGTTTTTCAGACCGCTCCGACAGCGCCCGTCTGGGAGGTTTGACAGGTGTCAAATTCGACCTTGACACTGTCAAATCGACTGCACGCTATCGATCATCGGTAAACTGGAGCAATGTACGTCACTATTTGTTGTATAATTGCGTTGAGGTCAGCGGAGCGGCATAATGCATGTAAAATAACTTCTCCGCTCCCGTCGCTCGCATTGTACGCGTGGAAATTGTCCAGCGCCATTCACAAAGAATGCGCTCGCTCCGTTTTTGCGGAGAGCCTGGACGACATCTTGTTCACTTTGTCCAAAACACTGACCGTCATTCTAATCATCATATATGCTCCCATCATAAAAGCTAAACCTTAATTGATGCGTTACGCATAACCTAAATAACCTTAGCGTTTCGCGACACATTATGTTAAATCGGTAGTTTTTTTCGCAAACAGCGATACAGTGCCCTCCGCACTTGTCCGAATGAATATAAAAAGCTACAGAATAGGGAGGGCGTGTTGTAGTAACGAGGTTTTGATGGCCACGGCCGGTACGCGCCGGCGACCTGCCTGTAATGTGATTGACAATGAACTCAACAATTGATAGGGATGTGCCGCTCGTATCGATGTACCTTATCAGGCACTTTGATTCTCGTGGGCGAATAAAGTTTTTTCTTCATTTTGTATGCGCTGGCCGGCGACATTTTAGATGACATTTATATTTAGAATAAAATCCTGAATATCTTTTTAACCTTTTTTATTTCATTCATTTTGATCACAGAATTAATTAGTAACTTTACAATCGAGACGTAATAAGCCGGCGCTCGGCGGTTGTATCGTCTAAGTTATGGACTATGGAGCACAATGTCTTCTAATTTGGGTATAACGTATGCTCGTACATTGTCTGCATATTGGGTCCTGGGCAGCCGAGGTCAAAAATGCTTAATAATTTCCACTCAGCACACAACCTACCCTCGGATTACGGTACGTAATAAAAAGGCAAAAATATACTTCAAAGCGGAATTGTGCCAGTCACGGCCCGGCCGCTCGCAAACCTCGAACCCCCGACCCCGCACTTAAATGTACACTTTATGTCCGTAAATACACGGCTCCATTTCTGTCCGCCTATCGAAAAAAACTTAGGCGTTTTTTTAACAAAACGACGCTCGAATAACTGCAGAACTGAAGAATGTGATTACTCATGGCGACTCGAGAAAAATGACGGTACGACGCGGGGCCGGGGTCGACCAGACCTAGCCTCCGACTTTCTAGGTCGACGACCCCCAAAAAGTTCGCGTGACTTTTCCAATTAAATTCACAAAACGCATCCGTAATTTCTTTGTGAATCAAAAAGAAGAAAATGAGGCATATGTATGGGCGATGTTTAAGTTTGAAATTATAACCGCCCGGGGCCGCCGCGGTGTCCAACACGTTTATGTAAAATAAACATTTAACATTTTTGTCGTGGGGTGGGAGTGGCGAAGACTGTGATGGTGGTAAGTAGTAACAAGTTGGACTGCATACATAGCTGAACTAAATAAAATATCTGACTCAAAAAATCTTTCAAAGTTATTTATGCTTGATATTACTTATTGATACTTTTTATGAATAGCTAACTATAGAGTCTCGCAGAAGGTAACGTCACAAGTAATGTTTTACTTGAAACTGTCATTGCGATGCTTAATTCTAATCAGAGATGACCATATTGATGTTCGAGCGCCTATAATTTCCATCCGTCTTCCGCGTAACATGTTCTAAATTACCAGGTTTGCATAACAGCCAGGAGGTGTCTGTAATTAGTGTGACGTAGATCAGAGACGCGTGCTGCTGACGGCGCTGCGGGGGTCGGATACATCAGAACTAATTCTGAACCATTTAAATGGCAGAGAATCGATACAATTCAGAGTATACAATTAGTGGCTGCTAATGATTGAGATCAAGTAAGGCATATAATGTACACTTCAAATGTTGGAATCTTACATGAATTTAACTAGCTGCAAATTTAAAAAAAATTAACACATTTTTTTAACATCCCAAGTATCGATTAGACAGAAATAGCAAAAGGATACAAAAACAGAATTAAATTGACGATGCTATGGAATACAGACATTAACGAAATTTGTGCCAACTTTCCGAACCTTATTTGGGAGCGCCTCAAAAACTTGCCACAGGCGGGCGGGAAGGCGCGGCGCGGGCGGGGGGACCCTCTGTAACTAAATTTTGAACTGTCACGTAGATTAATGATGCTAGGCCCGTGCGATACGCGCTAATGCCTGTAGATAGCTGTGGATAAGTCCCTTGCCCAACAGTCGAATCTATTAGCTGAAAGCCTCGTGATAAAAACTGGAATATTTAAATTAACCTTATCGAATAACTTATTGAACATGAACAAGGGTATGTTAGAATCGTGTATGGTGTGTCGTGTATAGGACAGGCGTGTAGTTGGGCAGGCATATCCAACAAAGTCTTGATACTGTTAAAAAGAGTCTCCTATAGATACATATAATACAATAATAATACAATAAATGCAAACTTAAAATACCTATACAGTGAATGTTACTTTTAATGCAACAACTTACTTAAACATCAACATTATTATATTAATACGTGAAGAAAATACTTTCTGTATAGTTCTACGAGAATTATGCAACCGGAGGAGTATGAAGTTTGGCCGGTAAATTGAATTTCATGTGGAGGAAGGTGTGCAGAAAGCTAATCTATTTTTAAATAATTCTTAGAAATCCATAAAATTGATAATAATAACAACAACACACACTACCGTGCGTTTGATTCATAAAGTTGTTTTTTTTTATCTTTCATTTTTTTTTTTTTTTTTCTATCTAAGAGACAAAAGAATCCTTATAAAGTTCAAACTTAAAAATGATGTGAACTAATGTGGGTGAATTTCAACTACAGGGCGACCCTCTTGTCATAATAAAAAGGAGATAGATCGAGAATAAATCAGCTCAGCAAATATTCTTAAAAATAACAATTTTGACGACACTTAATGCAAACTACATGCAAAGATATTGCAACAAGAATAAACGGGATTTTTTTTCGATGAATACATAGACATACAGGCCATAGTGAACAATTGTATGAAAATAAAAGAGAAAAGACCGGAGTCATATCCACATTATTCACGCCGTTGGTGCGGGGGCACAGAATGGATTTCGGAAATCGATTGCCTCCAAAAATATTTACAGGGACCACGTGCGAGCGCCGCCTAGTTTTAAATAGAACGCTGTATTATTTAAACAAAACCACAAACCATCGTCGTGTTTTGGTTTCGAAAATATTTCTGTAAGCCTTTGTGGTATGTAATTATAAAACTTTGAACTAAGTCAAAGTAGAAATTCTTCAAAGAAGTAAGAAAGAGAAAATAGAGAATGATCCAAAACTAAAGTTTGCAAAATGATAATGAAATTAGAAATAATACCTACACACGTGTTGAATGAAACAGACAATAAATGGAATTATTGGTAAAAAGCTCCTACATAACATTTTAAGATTTGGCACTTAAAATTTTAAGCGCAAGCAAATCTGTTAGTAGTGAATAGTTAGCATAAATAAAGAGGTATGCAACTGTCAGACAGTTTATGTGTGATAATAATTATTATCTAAATGTTTCATGAAACTTAATATTAGAGAGGAGAAAATTTTACTCTTAAAAAGTATACAATTGCCTCATTGTGTCTACTTCAATAAAGTTATGTTAATTTAATACGGCACCAAGACATTGCAATACTTTGTTTTTATAACGTAATATGAGTTTCAGACATTTCAATAAAAGGCAAAAGGTATAATAAAGAAGAGGCATTAAACTTTACATAACGTAAGGCTCAAGGCTTTTATAGTAGAACGAAATTAACACAAAATGCCCATGACGCAGACTCCGATAGTAATATTGATAATAAGGATGTTGATACGAATTCGACTACTATAGATACGTAAATTAGATAAATATTGGGTAATATAAATAAACCGCGACCTAGCCAACTCGAATAAAAAGACAAAACCACTATAATATAAATTATGAAAACATAACACATAGCCACACGCGCAGTAAACGTCATGACGATCAGCTGATCAAATATATTGCTACTATAAAAAGTGAAAACGCAAACTACTCGCCCCCGATCCTCCGTCTCTTTCGAGACACTGCGCGAGCGGTAAACGCGAAAGAGACGAAGACAAGTAGGCCACGCCGTCGCGTAAAATGATATATTAATGTCAGCTGCGTTTAGGACCTCGTGAGTCTACAAAATAATAGATGGTCACAAATAAATTACTTCGCGAGTGCATTTCTAAACGAAATTCGGGCGGGCGTCGACCTCGACCGTGGCGCGTAAATCACGATTGATATACGGCTTGCGAAGGTCGCCATCTTAAATGTTGCGTTCGAAATTTGAATCTTTGTTCGATACGACCGCTTCGGAACGTGTCAACGTTGCGTTTAGCAGTTTTTCGTGACTTCAACAAGCTGTTAACAATAACAATAAAATAAACTGGCTTTTGTAAAGGAGACGTCTGAATCAAAAGTGATTTTATAACAAGTATTCAATATCGCAATTCTATCTTGAGTGTTTTTGATACCATAATCATAATTATCAAGTTGTGTAACATTTTTTCTTCAGAATATCTAATCCGCAAGATTCTGCACATCTATCTTTTTGTTGACAATAGTAAATTAGAGCTCAAATCAGTTTGGTTCTGTATAGCAAAAATTTAAAAAGAAGTCAACTGTTAAGTATAGCAAAGAATGAATAGTAAACTGTAGAGTCTGTAGAAGTGCAAGTGACTATGATTATGTACCCAAACGAATGTCCACTGGACACTTAAATATTGGCATATAAGCTTAATTCGTTCGTCAAAGCTTTATTACGCTAATTGTGCTATCGTTTGACGAGCAAACAGCGCATATCATCCGTCAATCTGCGTATCGCGCCATCTTGCAATTACCACTAGCAACAATTACATAAATCGTTGATTGCTAAACATGCAATTTGTTATTTAACTAATGGGCTTGTTATCCACTTTTTACTATAATTTGTATCACTTTTCATGCTAATTACGTTTTGTATGCACCATGTTTTGTTTTCGTGCTGACATTTTTTTTACAAAATTCTTAAATTATGAAAGTAAGTGACAAATGAGTTACCACTTCGTGCTGGTTTCTTAAACCTCCTACGGATTTGTGCCGAATAAAACTCGTATCGGAATTGGAATTTTGAATTTGAAGCTCGCGCCGATCGATTGGGGCATAATGAAGTAACACAAGTCGGATTGCCTAATGTATCCACGTGTGGGCCGGCTGAATCATTAATCACTTTCAGAGCTCTGTGGGCAGTGATTACACGAGACAATTGTACACACGTTCGAATTTCCAGCTTAATTATACCGGCCGAAATAAATGAATTGAGCATGGACTTGAAAAGTTAAAACTATTGTTAACTGAACTTGTGGAAGAATCGACTAAAGCAAGATATAAAAACATACTAATATTTTAAATTCTGGCTTAAATGATTTTTAATATTAGCATAAGATTCAACCAAGTTTAAAATATTGTTATTTCTATTCATCAAAGGAATTTATTTAAATTATGAAATTGACGTAACAATAGAGCAAAAAAATAGATTTTATTCTTTTAATGATATAATAATATGTCGTAAACTATAAAAGCTCGTAAATATATTTAAACAAGTGTCTGGAACGACGAATAAAGTGCAATTAAAATAATATAATGTAAAAACATCAAAAATTAATTGTTATTAAAATAAGTGCTAAAATAAAAAATATACCTGAACATATAAATAGGTTTAAATATAATCCTTCAAATCGTGTGTTTTATTTAGAAATACACAGATCTATATCGGGGATCAAGAACCGAAGCTCATTATGCCAGTAATTAATATTGTAGCGATGCCAACACGAACAAATCAATGTACAGACGGACAACTCGATAACACGATTTCAAATAAAGAAAAAAAGGCACATCCATCTGTCTCCGACGAGCGACTTACGAGAGAAAGAGAGGCTATGTTTTGAGCGCAATGTCCATATTTTATGATAAATAGCAAAACGAAAAACGCTGAGAGTATTTTCGTGTACGATTGATATTGAGTTTTTGTTTTGCGAGGTGATAACAAAAAGTTACCACTAATGCATTTCGACGTGTAAAAAACATTAATGAGGGGTTTTATAGTATCCGCCGATCAGAAAGTTACTGCAATACCATCCACAAAAGGTTTAATATCCCCGATAACGTAATTCAAAATTACTCAATGTATTTGTTTTAAAGATACTTTTATGTTAAAGAAGCCTGAAATTTCAAAACCATCCAAAATTTCATGTAATTTTATAAATTTATGGGTATTTGATGAAAACCTATAATTAAATCTGGTTACTTTAGGCATCACTTTAATAAAATTTCACACTTCTAAAACCCACAACACTATTGTACGCTTTTCCAATAATATTTAAATTACGAACGCTCGTAGTCAATAACTAAGGTGATACAAAATGGAAATGTTTTAAACGCCATAAAATCCGGCGAGCCACGCGAGGGATTGTGAATTGTAAGTGGACGGGAGACGGTCGCTTTTCGTTCATCAGGAGGAACGGTCTGCACGCTAATAAATTAACATTCTTTAATGAGCTAATCAAAGTTTATGACGCGAGCCGAATCCTCGACTCCTAGTGTTGCACGATTAACTTATTTGCGTGTAAAAAAACACCGGGGTAATTATTTTCCGAGCTTTATGGAGATTGGAAATTTTTGTTAGCTCGATCTTTACTACCTTTCAGTTGATTTATGGGGCTTCCTTGTTGTCTGGACTTACCCATGGTATCTGGAACAATACATATCTCAGGTTAATGCTTTGCCAATATTATTTATGTTTGTACGAACAATTCGTCTCGTAATGAATACATAGGTAATTTAAAATTAAAGTGGTTTTGCTTTTAGTGCATGTTTATTTCTTCTTCTTAAACGAGTCATATTTAGCTATTCAGTTCTCAAAAAAATCCATCGCTTTTGCCTAAATGTACAAATTTTATTAGTTTCTTCGAATTCCTGAACGAAATTAAACCTTCGGAAATTTTGAGTGCAATGATATATTATATGAAAAACAAAATATATGTTAGGTTATCTTATCTCGGTTATCGTTCCATCGAAAGGAATTTGACAGGTTGACAGCTCCTTGACAGCCTGACAGGTGATTGAGCATAGAACCGTTACGGATAGAGATAATTTTGTAATATTATATATTATATATGATAATATTTAGGGCCAAGAAATTATAAATAGTTTTATACCAAATGTTAATTTTGACGGCATTTTAGTTTTTTTTTTTAATATAACAGTACTTTAGAAAAAACTAAAATACCAATTGTAATTTTCGATCATAAATTGATAAAACATTCAAAAGAAAAAAAATTATAATAACATAATTTAAATTTAGTATTGGAATATGTGACCCTATCTCATTAGCCGAGAATCTTATAATACAAAAGCCGTAAAATGTGATAGGAAAACACGTGGGAAGCCTCATTCTTCGAGAGGAAATAAAGAAAGCACTCGATTTCAATCAGCAAAAACGTTGTCTATGTTGATTTAACACGATACTGGAGCATCAAGTGAAATAATCGAAGCGGATCCGAGGAGCGCTGCTAAATAAATAATTAAAGGAACTTTTTCCCGTCTCGGGCCGCGCCGGAGCTCCGAGGCGGTTGTTGGCCGTTTTAATCCTATTTACATTCCTCGCCGGGTCCAACAGGCCAGTTACATCGTGAGCGGTTTGCTAAAGCTTTTTAATGAAAAAACGAGCAAAAGTGGTCATTCTTGGACCGGGAGATAAGGAAACGGCAGATCAGCTTTAATTAGATTAGATGGTAGTTTTATTTTATTGATATTACATTTAAAAAAGATTTTATTACATTGTTCTACTTTGCTGATTTGATACTTTCCTGGTAACGGTAGTCGTTTGATTCCTGGATTATGTTTAAACTATCGTGTGATATTCCTATTTAGATTAATATTTACAATCACCTATGTTACTACGAAATTGTTAATCAATTTACAATATTATGTAATTTTTTTAAATACTAAAAAAACGATTTATATAGTCATATCAAATGACTGGTGTAATAGACAAACTCTATCATTTGATTCCTAAATCACGCGTAAGTCACAATAAGTGGGAAATGTCATACATCACAGATACAATCTTTGCAGACGTCAATCAAATGAAAACGATGACCTAACATACTTGTTATAGCAGTTACGACTAGAATAAAATTTCTTGAAATTTTTTTTTTCATATATAATCACTTATCTATATTATCTATTTCACATACTTTTTGTATTTTGACTATGGACGCTTCGACTTTTTGCTAAGTATTTATGTATGACGATTGCTAAGTATCCAAAGAACTTGTGTTACAGGTACCAGACAACGGGAGGTATGTTTAATACTTTTATATTTTACATATTATATTTAAGATTTTTATTACATTATGTACATATTTGACCATAAAAACATTTTGTTCCTTCGGCGGGATTCAAACCGCGACCCCCGGTTTGAGCACCAACGCTTAACCATTGAGCCACAGAGATTGTAAGAATATATTAAGCTGACGTAGATTTTGAGGCTCACGCTATATTTCTCTGGGTGGGCAATTTTTAACTAATTTGAAATTTTGAGAAGACCCGACACAAATCTCTAGGGACGTTAACAGTCGATGACGATGATGTACCACTATTTGTTTTTTCTCATTCCCGTTCGGAACCTGTAGTTACAGTTACAGTAATAATGGTTGTATTGTAATTGATATATTTGTTGTCGTTAGAGCCTGTTCGTGGCACCGGGCCGCCTGTGACGCAGCCATACTTGGAAATGTACGTATAATTCCACTTACTCGCCCAGCGCGAGGTTCACATGACGGTACACATTTACGCACGGGATAACGTA
>JAYRCH010000568.1:0-46916 GCA_037179445.1 Phengaris alcon alcon | reverse complement strand
ATGGTGTGATTAGTTAGGAGATAAAAGGTATTAGATATTAATGAAATAAGATGTAAGCGTAAATGGTGTAATAAGTTAGTAGATAAAGAAGGTATAAGATATTATAAAAATTAGATGTAAGCTTGAATGGTGTGATTAGTTAGGAGATAAAAAGGAATTAGATATTAATGAAATTAGATGTAAGCTTAAATGGTGTGATTGATTTGTAGATAAAGAAGGTATTAAATATTATTGAAATTAGATGTAAGTGTAAATGGTGTGATTAGTTAGTAGATAAAGAAGGTACTAGATATTATTGAAATAATATGTAAGTATAAATGGTGTGATTAGTTTGTAGATAAAGAAGGTATTAGATATTATAAAAATTAGATGTAAGCTTAAATGGTGTGATTAGTTAGGAGATATAAAATGTAATAGATATTATTGAAATTAGATATAAGTATAAATGGTGTGATTAGTTTGTAGATAAAGAAGGTATTAGATATTATTGAAATTATTGATTATTGATTTACACTTACATCTAATTTCAATAATATTTAATACCTTCTTTATCTACTAACTTATCACACCATTTATACTTACATCTAATTTTGATAATATCTAATACCTTCTTTATCTACAAACTAATGACACCATTAATACTTACATATTATTTCAATAATATCTAATACCTTTTTTATCTCCTCACTAATCACACCATTTAAGCTTACATCTAATTTCAATAATATCTAACACCTACTTTATCTACAAATCAATCACACCATTTAAGCTTACATCTAATTTTTATAATATCTAATACCTTCCATATCTACTAACTAATCACACCATTTACACTTACATCTAATTTCAATAATATCTAATACCTACTTTGGTATTAGATATTATTGAAATTAGATGTAAGCTTAAATGGTGTGATTAGTGAGGAGATAAAAAAGGTATTAGATATTATTGAAATTAGATGTAAGTGTAAATGGTGTGATAAGTTAGTAGATACAGAAGGTATTAGATATTATTGAAATAATATGTAAGTATAAATGGTGTGATTAGTTTGTAAATAAAGAAGGTATTAGATATTATAAAAATTAGATATAAGCTTAAATGGTGTTATTGATTTGTAGATAAAGTAGGTATTAGATATTATTGAAATTAGATGGAAGCTTAAATGGTGTGATTAGTAAGGAGATAAAAGGTATTAGATATTAATGAAATTAGATGTAAGTGTCAATGGTGTAATAAGTTAGTAGATAAAGAAGGTATAAGATATTATAAAAATTAGATGTAAGCTTGAATGGTGTGATTAGTTAGGAGATAAAAAGTTATTAGATATTAATGAAATTAGATGTAAGTGTAAATGGTGTGATAAGTTAGTAGATACAGAAGGTATTAGATATTATTGAAATAATATGAAAGTATAAATGGTGTGATTAGTTAGTAGATATGGAAGGTAATAGATATTATAAAAATTAGATGTAAGCTTAAATGGTATGACTGATTTGTAGATAAGGTAGGTATTAGATATTATTGAAATTAGATGGACGCTTAAATGGTGTGATTAGTTAAGAGATAAAAGGTATTAGATATTAATGAAATTAGATGTAAGTGTAAATGGTGTGATAAGTTAGTAGATAAAGAAGGTATTAAATATTATTGAAATTAGATGTAAGTGTAAATGGTGTGATTAGTTAGTAGATATGGAAGGTATTAGATATTATAAAAATTAGATGTAAGCTTAAATGGTATTACTGATTTGAAGATAAAGTAGGTATTAGATATTATTGAAATTAGATGTTAGCTTAAATGGTGTGATTAGTTAAGAGATAAAAGGTATTAGATATTAATGAAATTAGATGTAAGTGTAAATGGTGTGATAAGTTAGTAGATAAAGAAGGTATTAAATATTATTGAAATTAGATGTAAGTGTAAATGGTGTGATTAGTTAGTAGATATGGAAGGTATTAGATATTATAAAAATTAGATGTAAGCTTAAATGGTGTGATTGATTTGAAGATAAAGTAGGTATTAGATATTATTGAAATTAGATGTAAGCTTAAATGGTGTGATTAGTTAGGAGATAAAAGGTATTAGATATTAATGAAATAAGATGTAAGCGTAAATGGTGTAATAAGTTAGTAGATAAAGAAGGTATAAGATATTATAAAAATTAGATGTAAGCTTGAATGGTGTGATTAGTTAGGAGATAAAAAGGAATTAGATATTAATGAAATTAGATGTAAGCTTAAATGGTGTGATTGATTTGTAGATAAAGAAGGTATTAAATATTATTGAAATTAGATGTAAGTGTAAATGGTGTGATTAGTTAGTAGATAAAGAAGGTACTAGATATTATTGAAATAATATGTAAGTATAAATGGTGTGATTAGTTTGTAGATAAAGAAGGTATTAGATATTATAAAAATTAGATGTAAGCTTAAATGGTGTGATTAGTTAGGAGATATAAAATGTAATAGATATTATTGAAATTAGATATAAGTATAAATGGTGTGATTAGTTTGTAGATAAAGAAGGTATTAGATATTATTGAAATTATTGATTATTGATTTACACTTACATCTAATTTCAATAATATTTAATACCTTCTTTATCTACTAACTTATCACACCATTTATACTTACATCTAATTTTGATAATATCTAATACCTTCTTTATCTACAAACTAATGACACCATTAATACTTACATATTATTTCAATAATATCTAATACCTTTTTTATCTCCTCACTAATCACACCATTTAAGCTTACATCTAATTTCAATAATATCTAACACCTACTTTATCTACAAATCAATCACACCATTTAAGCTTACATCTAATTTTTATAATATCTAATACCTTCCATATCTACTAACTAATCACACCATTTACACTTACATCTAATTTCAATAATATCTAATACCTACTTTGGTATTAGATATTATTGAAATTAGATGTAAGCTTAAATGGTGTGATTAGTGAGGAGATAAAAAAGGTATTAGATATTATTGAAATTAGATGTAAGTGTAAATGGTGTGATAAGTTAGTAGATACAGAAGGTATTAGATATTATTGAAATAATATGTAAGTATAAATGGTGTGATTAGTTTGTAAATAAAGAAGGTATTAGATATTATAAAAATTAGATATAAGCTTAAATGGTGTTATTGATTTGTAGATAAAGTAGGTATTAGATATTATTGAAATTAGATGGAAGCTTAAATGGTGTGATTAGTAAGGAGATAAAAGGTATTAGATATTAATGAAATTAGATGTAAGTGTCAATGGTGTAATAAGTTAGTAGATAAAGAAGGTATAAGATATTATAAAAATTAGATGTAAGCTTGAATGGTGTGATTAGTTAGGAGATAAAAAGTTATTAGATATTAATGAAATTAGATGTAAGTGTAAATGGTGTGATAAGTTAGTAGATACAGAAGGTATTAGATATTATTGAAATAATATGAAAGTATAAATGGTGTGATTAGTTAGTAGATATGGAAGGTAATAGATATTATAAAAATTAGATGTAAGCTTAAATGGTATGACTGATTTGTAGATAAGGTAGGTATTAGATATTATTGAAATTAGATGGACGCTTAAATGGTGTGATTAGTAAGGAGATAAAAGGTATTAGATATTAATGAAATTAGATGTAAGTGTCAATGGTGTAATAAGTTAGTAGATAAAGAAGTTATAAGATATTATAAAAATTAGATGTAAGCTTGAATGGTGTGATTAGTTAGGAGATAAAAAGGTATTAGATATTAATGAAATTAGATGTAAGTGTAAATGGTGTGATAAGTTAGTAGATACAGAAGGTATTAGATATTATTGAAATAATATGTAAGTATAAATGGTGTGATTAGTTTGTAAATAAAGAAAATATTAGATATTATAAAAATTAGATGTAAGCTTAAATGGTGTGATTGATTTGTAGATAAAATGGGTATTAGATATTTTTGAAATTAGATGTAAGCTTAAATGGTGTGATTAGTTAGGAGATATAAAAGGTAATAGATATTATTGAAATTAGATATAAGTATAAATGGTGTGATTAGTTTGTAGATAAAGAAGGTATTAGATATTATTGAAATTATTGATTATTGATTTACACTTACATCTAATTTCAATAATATTTAATACCTTCTTTATCTACTAACTTATCACACCATTTACACTTATATCTAATTTCATTAATATCTAATACCTTTTTATCTCCTAACTAATCACACCATTTAAGCTTCCATCTAATTTCAATAATATCTAATACCTACTTTATCTACAAATCAGTAATACCATTTAAGCTTACATCTAATTTTTATAATATCTATTACCTTCCATATCTACTAACTAATCACACCATTTATACTTTCATATTATTTCAATAATATCTAATACCTTCTGTATCTACTAACTTATCACACCATTTACACTTACATCTAATTTCATTAATATCTAATACCTTTTTATCTCCTAACTAATCACACCATTCAAGCTTACATCTAATTTTTATAATATCTTATACCTTCTTTATCTACTAACTTATTACACCATTGACACTTACATCTAATTTCATTAATATCTAATACCTTTTATCTCCTTACTAATCACACCATTTAAGCTTCCATCTAATTTCAATAATATCTAATACCTACTTTATCTACAAATAAATAACACCATTTAAGCTTACATCTAATTTTTGTAATATCTAATACCTTCCATATCTACTAACTAATCACACCATTTACACTTACATCTAATTTCAATAATATCTAATACCTACTTTGGTATTAGATATTATTGAAATTAGATGTAAGCTTAAATGGTGTGATTAGTGAGGAGATAAAAAAGGTATTAGATATTATTGAAATTAGATGTAAGTGTAAATGGTGTGATAAGTTAGTAGATACAGAAGGTATTAGATATTATTGAAATAATATGTAAGTATAAATGGTGTGATTAGTTTGTAAATAAAGAAGGTATTAGATATTATAAAAATTAGATGTAAGCTTAAATGGTGTTATTGATTTGTAGATAAAGTAGGTATTAGATATTATTGAAATTAGATGGAAGCTTAAATGGTGTGATTAGTAAGGAGATAAAAGGTATTAGATATTAATGAAATTAGATGTAAGTGTCAATGGTGTAATAAGTTAGTAGATACAGAAGGTATTAGATATTATTGAAATAATATGAAAGTATAAATGGTGTGATTAGTTAGTAGATATGGAAGATAATAGATATTATAAAAATTTGATGTAAGCTTAAATGGTATTACTGATTTGTAGATAAAGTAGGTATTAGATATTATTGAAATTAGATGTAAGCTTAAATGGTGTGATTGATTTGTAGATAAAGAAGGTATTAAATATTATTGAAATTAGATGTAAGTGTAAATGGTGTGATTAGTTAGTAGATAAAGAAGGTACTAGATGTTATTGAAATAATATGTAAGTACAAATGGTGTGATTAGTTTGTAGATAAAGAAGGTATTAGATATTATAAAAATTAGATGTAAGCTTAAATGGTGTGATTAGTTAGGAGATATAAAAGGTAATAGATATTATTGAAATTAGATGTAAGTATAAATGGTGTGATTAGTTTGTAGATAAAGAAGGTATTAGATATTATTAAAATTATTGATTATTGATTTACACTTACATCTAGTTTCAATAATATTTAATACCTTCTTTATCTACTAACTTATCACACCATTTATACTTACATCTAATTTTGATAATATCTAATACCTTCTTTATCTACAAACTAATAACACCATTTACACTTACATCTAATTTCATTAATATCTAATACCTTTTTATCTCCTAACTAATCACACCATTTAAGCTTACATCTAATTTCAATAATATCTAATAACTACTTTATCTACTAACTTATCACACCATTTACACTTACATCTAATTTCAATAATATCTAATACCTTCTGTATCTACTAACTTATCACATCATTTTCACTTACATCTAATTTCAATAATATCTAATATCTTTTTTATCTCCTCACTAATCACACCATTTAAGCTTACATCTAATTTCAATAATATCTAATACCAAAGTAGGTATTAGATATTATTGAAATTAGATGTAAGTGTAAATGGTGTGATTAGTTTGTAGATAAAGAAGGTATTAGATATTATAAAAATTAGATGTAAGCTTAAATGGTGTGATTGATTTGTAGATAAAGTAGGTATTAGATATTATTGAAATTAGATGTAAGCTTAAATTGTGTGATTAGTTAGGAGATAAAAGGTATTAGATATTAATGAAATTAGATGTAAGTGTCAATGGTGTAATAAGTTAGTAGATAAACAAGGTATAAGATATTATAAAAATTAGATGTAAGCTTGAATGGTGTGATTAGTTAGGAGATAAAAAGGTATTAGATATTAATGAAATTAGATGTAAGTGTAAATGGTGTGATAAGTTAGTAGATAAAGAAGGTATTAAATATTATTGAAATTAGATGTAAGTGTAAATGGTGTGATTAGTTAGTAGATATGGAAGGTATTAGATATTATAAAAATTAGATGTAAGCTTAAATGGTATTACTGATTTGAAGATAAAGTAGGTATTAGATATTATTGAAATTAGATGTTAGCTTAAATGGTGTGATTAGTTAAGAGATAAAAGGTATTAGATATTAATGAAATTAGATGTAAGTGTAAATGGTGTGATAAGTTAGTAGATAAAGAAGGTATTAAATATTATTGAAATTAGATGTAAGTGTAAATGGTGTGATTAGTTAGTAGATATGGAAGGTATTAGATATTATAAAAATTTGATGTAAGCTTAAATGGTGTGATTGATTTGTAGATAAAGTAGGTATTAGATATTATTGAAATTAGATGTAAGCTTAAATGGTGTGATTAGTTAGGAGATAAAAGGTATTAGATATTAATGAAATAAGATGTAAGCGTAAATGGTGTAATAAGTTAGTAGATAAAGAAGGTATAAGATATTATAAAAATTAGATGTAAGCTTGAATGGTGTGATTAGTTAGGAGATAAAAAGGAATTAGATATTAATGAAATTAGATGTAAGCTTAAATGGTGTGATTGATTTGTAGATAAAGAAGGTATTAAATATTATTGAAATTAGATGTAAGTGTAAATGGTGTGATTAGTTAGTAGATAAAGAAGGTACTAGATATTATTGAAATAATATGTAAGTATAAATGGTGTGATTAGTTTGTAGATAAAGAAGGTATTAGATATTATAAAAATTAGATGTAAGCTTAAATGGTGTGATTAGTTAGGAGATATAAAATGTAATAGATATTATTGAAATTAGATGTAAGTATAAATGGTGTTATAAGTTAGTAGATAAAGAAGGTATAAGATATTATAAAAATTAGATGTAAGCTTGAATGGTGTGATTAGTTAGGAGATAAAAGGTATTAGATATTAATGAAATAAGATGTAAGTGTCAATGGTGTAATAAGTTAGTAGATAAAGAAGGTATAAGATATTATAAAAATTAGATGCAAGCTTGAATGGTGTGATTAGTTAGGAGATAAAAAGGAATTAGATATTAATGAAATTAGATGTAAGCTTAAATGGTGTGATTGATTTGTAGATAAAGAAGGTATTAAATATTATTGAAATTAGATGTAAGTGTAAATGGTGTGATTAGTTAGTAGATAAAGAAGGTACTAGATGTTATTGAAATAATATGTAAGTACAAATGGTGTGATTAGTTTGTAGATAAAGAAGGTATTAGATATTATAAAAATTAGATGTAAGCTTAAATGGTGTGATTAGTTAGGAGATATAAAAGGTAATAGATATTATTGAAATTAGATGTAAGTATAAATGGTGTGATTAGTTTGTAGATAAAGAAGGTATTAGATATTATTAAAATTATTGATTATTGATTTACACTTACATCTAGTTTCAATAATATTTAATACCTTCTTTATCTACTAACTTATCACACCATTTATACTTACATCTAATTTTGATAATATCTAATACCTTCTTTATCTACAAACTAATAACACCATTTACACTTACATCTAATTTCATTAATATCTAATACCTTTTTATCTCCTAACTAATCACACCATTTAAGCTTACATCTAATTTCAATAATATCTAATAACTACTTTTTCTACTAACTTATCACACCATTTACACTTACATCTAATTTCAATAATATCTAATACCTTCTGTATCTACTAACTTATCACATCATTTTCACTTACATCTAATTTCAATAATATCTAATACCTTTTTTATCTCCTCACTAATCACACCATTTAAGCTTACATCTAATTTCAATAATATCTAATACCAAAGTAGGTATTAGATATTATTGAAATTAGATGTAAGTGTAAATGGTGTGATTAGTTTGTAGATAAAGAAGGTATTAGATATTATAAAAATTAGATGTAAGCTTAAATGGTGTGATTGATTTGTAGATAAAGTAGGTATTAGATATTATTGAAATTAGATGTAAGCTTAAATTGTGTGATTAGTTAGGAGATAAAAGGTATTAGATATTAATGAAATTAGATGTAAGTGTCAATGGTGTAATAAGTTAGTAGATAAAGAAGGTATTAAATATTATTGAAATTAGATGTAAGTGTAAATGGTGTGATTAGTTAGTAGATATGGAAGGTATTAGATATTATAAAAATTAGATGTAAGCTTAAATGGTATTACTGATTTGAAGATAAAGTAGGTATTAGATATTATTGAAATTAGATGTTAGCTTAAATGGTGTGATTAGTTAAGAGATAAAAGGTATTAGATATTAATGAAATTAGATGTAAGTGTAAATGGTGTGATAAGTTAGTAGATAAAGAAGGTATTAAATATTATTGAAATTAGATGTAAGTGTAAATGGTGTGATTAGTTAGTAGATATGGAAGGTATTAGATATTATAAAAATTAGATGTAAGCTTAAATGGTGTGATTGATTTGAAGATAAAGTAGGTATTAGATATTATTGAAATTAGATGTAAGCTTAAATGGTGTGATTAGTTAGGAGATAAAAGGTATTAGATATTAATGAAATAAGATGTAAGCGTAAATGGTGTAATAAGTTAGTAGATAAAGAAGGTATAAGATATTATAAAAATTAGATGTAAGCTTGAATGGTGTGATTAGTTAGGAGATAAAAAGGAATTAGATATTAATGAAATTAGATGTAAGCTTAAATGGTGTGATTGATTTGTAGATAAAGAAGGTATTAAATATTATTGAAATTAGATGTAAGTGTAAATGGTGTGATTAGTTAGTAGATAAAGAAGGTACTAGATATTATTGAAATAATATGTAAGTATAAATGGTGTGATTAGTTTGTAGATAAAGAAGGTATTAGATATTATAAAAATTAGATGTAAGCTTAAATGGTGTGATTAGTTAGGAGATATAAAATGTAATAGATATTATTGAAATTAGATATAAGTATAAATGGTGTGATTAGTTTGTAGATAAAGAAGGTATTAGATATTATTGAAATTATTGATTAATGATTTACACTTACATCTAATTTCAATAATATTTAATACCTTCTTTATCTACTAACTTATCACACCATTTATACTTACATCTAATTTTGATAATATCTAATACCTTCTTTATCTACAAACTAATGACACCATTAATACTTACATATTATTTCAATAATATCTAATACCTTTTTTATCTCCTCACTAATCACACCATTTAAGCTTACATCTAATTTCATTAATATCTAACACCTACTTTATCTACAAATCAATCACACCATTTAAGCTTACATCTAATTTTTATAATATCTAATACCTTCCATATCTACTAACTAATCACACCATTTACACTTACATCTAATTTCAATAATATCTAATACCTACTTTGGTATTAGATATTATTGAAATTAGATGTAAGCTTAAATGGTGTGATTAGTGAGGAGATAAAAAAGGTATTAGATATTATTGAAATTAGATGTAAGTGTAAATGGTGTGATAAGTTAGTAGATACAGAAGGTATTAGATATTATTGAAATAATATGTAAGTATAAATGGTGTGATTAGTTTGTAAATAAAGAAGGTATTAGATATTATAAAAATTAGATATAAGCTTAAATGGTGTTATTGATTTGTAGATAAAGTAGGTATTAGATATTATTGAAATTAGATGGAAGCTTAAATGGTGTGATTAGTAAGGAGATAAAAGGTATTAGATATTAATGAAATTAGATGTAAGTGTCAATGGTGTAATAAGTTAGTAGATAAAGAAGGTATAAGATATTATAAAAATTAGATGTAAGCTTGAATGGTGTGATTAGTTAGGAGATAAAAAGTTATTAGATATTAATGAAATTAGATGTAAGTGTAAATGGTGTGATAAGTTAGTAGATACAGAAGGTATTAGATATTATTGAAATAATATGAAAGTATAAATGGTGTGATTAGTTAGTAGATATGGAAGGTAATAGATATTATAAAAATTAGATGTAAGCTTAAATGGTATGACTGATTTGTAGATAAGGTAGGTATTAGATATTATTGAAATTAGATGGACGCTTAAATGGTGTGATTAGTTAAGAGATAAAAGGTATTAGATATTAATGAAATTAGATGTAAGTGTAAATGGTGTGATAAGTTAGTAGATAAAGAAGGTATTAAATATTATTGAAATTAGATGTAAGTGTAAATGGTGTGATTAGTTAGTAGATATGGAAGGTATTAGATATTATAAAAATTAGATGTAAGCTTAAATGGTGTGATTGATTTGTAGATAAAGTAGGTATTAGATATTATTGAAATTAGATGTAAGCTTAAATGGTGTGATTAGTTAGGAGATAAAAGGTATTAGATATTAATGAAATAAGATGTAAGCGTAAATGGTGTAATAAGTTAGTAGATAAAGAAGGTATAAGATATTATAAAAATTAGATGTAAGCTTGAATGGTGTGATTAGTTAGGAGATAAAAAGGAATTAGATATTAATGAAATTAGTTGTAAGCTTAAATGGTGTGATTGATTTGTAGATAAAGAAGGTATTAAATATTATTGAAATTAGATGTAAGTGTAAATGGTGTGATTAGTTAGTAGATAAAGAAGGTACTAGATATTATTGAAATAATATGTAAGTATAAATGGTGTGATTAGTTTGTAGATAAAGAAGGTATTAGATATTATAAAAATTAGATGTAAGCTTAAATGGTGTGATTAGTTAGGAGATATAAAATGTAATAGATATTATTGAAATTAGATATAAGTATAAATGGTGTGATTAGTTTGTAGATAAAGAAGGTATTAGATATTATTGAAATTATTGATTATTGATTTACACTTACATCTAATTTCAATAATATTTAATACCTTCTTTATCTACTAACTTATCACACCATTTATACTTACATCTAATTTTGATAATATCTAATACCTTCTTTATCTACAAACTAATGACACCATTAATACTTACATATTATTTCAATAATATCTAATACCTTTTTTATCTCCTCACTAATCACACCATTTAAGCTTACATCTAATTTCAATAATATCTAACACCTACTTTATCTACAAATCAATCACACCATTTAAGCTTACATCTAATTTTTATAATATCTAATACCTTCCATATCTACTAACTAATCACACCATTTACACTTACATCTAATTTCAATAATATCTAATACCTACTTTGGTATTAGATATTATTGAAATTAGATGTAAGCTTAAATGGTGTGATTAGTGAGGAGATAAAAAAGGTATTAGATATTATTGAAATTAGATGTAAGTGTAAATGGTGTGATAAGTTAGTAGATACAGAAGGTATTAGATATTATTGAAATAATATGTAAGTATAAATGGTGTGATTAGTTTGTAAATAAAGAAGGTATTAGATATTATAAAAATTAGATATAAGCTTAAATGGTGTTATTGATTTGTAGATAAAGTAGGTATTAGATATTATTGAAATTAGATGGAAGCTTAAATGGTGTGATTAGTAAGGAGATAAAAGGTATTAGATATTAATGAAATTAGATGTAAGTGTCAATGGTGTAATAAGTTAGTAGATAAAGAAGGTATAAGATATTATAAAAATTAGATGTAAGCTTGAATGGTGTGATTAGTTAGGAGATAAAAAGTTATAATAGATATTATTGAAATTAGATGTAAGTATAAATGGTGTGATTAGTTTGTAGATAAAGAAGGTATTAGATATTATTAAAATTATTGATTATTGATTTACACTTACATCTAGTTTCAATAATATTTAATACCTTCTTTATCTACTAACTTATCACACCATTTATACTTACATCTAATTTTGATAATATCTAATACCTTCTTTATCTACAAACTAATAACACCATTTACACTTACATCTAATTTCATTAATATCTAATACCTTTTTATCTCCTAACTAATCACACCATTTAAGCTTACATCTAATTTCAATAATATCTAATAACTACTTTTTCTACTAACTTATCACACCATTTACACTTACATCTAATTTCAATAATATCTAATACCTTCTGTATCTACTAACTTATCACATCATTTTCACTTACATCTAATTTCAATAATATCTAATACCTTTTTTATCTCCTCACTAATCACACCATTTAAGCTTACATCTAATTTCAATAATATCTAATACCAAAGTAGGTATTAGATATTATTGAAATTAGATGTAAGTGTAAATGGTGTGATTAGTTTGTAGATAAAGAAGGTATTAGATATTATAAAAATTAGATGTAAGCTTAAATGGTGTGATTGATTTGTAGATAAAGTAGGTATTAGATATTATTGAAATTAGATGTAAGCTTAAATTGTGTGATTAGTTAGGAGATAAAAGGTATTAGATATTAATGAAATTAGATGTAAGTGTCAATGGTGTAATAAGTTAGTAGATAAAGAAGGTATTAAATATTATTGAAATTAGATGTAAGTGTAAATGGTGTGATTAGTTAGTAGATATGGAAGGTATTAGATATTATAAAAATTAGATGTAAGCTTAAATGGTATTACTGATTTGAAGATAAAGTAGGTATTAGATATTATTGAAATTAGATGTTAGCTTAAATGGTGTGATTAGTTAAGAGATAAAAGGTATTAGATATTAATGAAATTAGATGTAAGTGTAAATGGTGTGATAAGTTAGTAGATAAAGAAGGTATTAAATATTATTGAAATTAGATGTAAGTGTAAATGGTGTGATTAGTTAGTAGATATGGAAGGTATTAGATATTATAAAAATTAGATGTAAGCTTAAATGGTGTGATTGATTTGAAGATAAAGTAGGTATTAGATATTATTGAAATTAGATGTAAGCTTAAATGGTGTGATTAGTTAGGAGATAAAAGGTATTAGATATTAATGAAATAAGATGTAAGCGTAAATGGTGTAATAAGTTAGTAGATAAAGAAGGTAT
This sequence comes from Phengaris alcon alcon, assembly GCA_037179445.1. NCBI lineage: Eukaryota > Metazoa > Arthropoda > Insecta > Lepidoptera > Lycaenidae > Phengaris > Phengaris alcon. The sequence continues at coordinate 33,528 of JAYRCH010000568.1, read as the reverse complement.
AAGATATTATAAAAATTAGATGTAAGCTTGAATGGTGTGATTAGTTAGGAGATAAAAAGGAATTAGATATTAATGAAATTAGATGTAAGCTTAAATGGTGTGATTGATTTGTAGATAAAGAAGGTATTAAATATTATTGAAATTAGATGTAAGTGTAAATGGTGTGATTAGTTAGTAGATAAAGAAGGTACTAGATATTATTGAAATAATATGTAAGTATAAATGGTGTGATTAGTTTGTAGATAAAGAAGGTATTAGATATTATAAAAATTAGATGTAAGCTTAAATGGTGTGATTAGTTAGGAGATATAAAATGTAATAGATATTATTGAAATTAGATATAAGTATAAATGGTGTGATTAGTTTGTAGATAAAGAAGGTATTAGATATTATTGAAATTATTGATTAATGATTTACACTTACATCTAATTTCAATAATATTTAATACCTTCTTTATCTACTAACTTATCACACCATTTATACTTACATCTAATTTTGATAATATCTAATACCTTCTTTATCTACAAACTAATGACACCATTAATACTTACATATTATTTCAATAATATCTAATACCTTTTTTATCTCCTCACTAATCACACCATTTAAGCTTACATCTAATTTCAATAATATCTAACACCTACTTTATCTACAAATCAATCACACCATTTAAGCTTACATCTAATTTTTATAATATCTAATACCTTCCATATCTACTAACTAATCACACCATTTACACTTACATCTAATTTCAATAATATCTAATACCTACTTTGGTATTAGATATTATTGAAATTAGATGTAAGCTTAAATGGTGTGATTAGTGAGGAGATAAAAAAGGTATTAGATATTATTGAAATTAGATGTAAGTGTAAATGGTGTGATAAGTTAGTAGATACAGAAGGTATTAGATATTATTGAAATAATATGTAAGTATAAATGGTGTGATTAGTTTGTAAATAAAGAAGGTATTAGATATTATAAAAATTAGATATAAGCTTAAATGGTGTTATTGATTTGTAGATAAAGTAGGTATTAGATATTATTGAAATTAGATGGAAGCTTAAATGGTGTGATTAGTAAGGAGATAAAAGGTATTAGATATTAATGAAATTAGATGTAAGTGTCAATGGTGTAATAAGTTAGTAGATAAAGAAGGTATAAGATATTATAAAAATTAGATGTAAGCTTGAATGGTGTGATTAGTTAGGAGATAAAAAGTTATTAGATATTAATGAAATTAGATGTAAGTGTAAATGGTGTGATAAGTTAGTAGATACAGAAGGTATTAGATATTATTGAAATAATATGAAAGTATAAATGGTGTGATTAGTTAGTAGATATGGAAGGTAATAGATATTATAAAAATTAGATGTAAGCTTAAATGGTATGACTGATTTGTAGATAAGGTAGGTATTAGATATTATTGAAATTAGATGGACGCTTAAATGGTGTGATTAGTTAAGAGATAAAAGGTATTAGATATTAATGAAATTAGATGTAAGTGTAAATGGTGTGATAAGTTAGTAGATAAAGAAGGTATTAAATATTATTGAAATTAGATGTAAGTGTAAATGGTGTGATTAGTTAGTAGATATGGAAGGTATTAGATATTATAAAAATTAGATGTAAGCTTAAATGGTGTGATTGATTTGTAGATAAAGTAGGTATTAGATATTATTGAAATTAGATGTAAGCTTAAATGGTGTGATTAGTTAGGAGATAAAAGGTATTAGATATTAATGAAATAAGATGTAAGCGTAAATGGTGTAATAAGTTAGTAGATAAAGAAGGTATAAGATATTATAAAAATTAGATGTAAGCTTGAATGGTGTGATTAGTTAGGAGATAAAAAGGAATTAGATATTAATGAAATTAGATGTAAGCTTAAATGGTGTGATTGATTTGTAGATAAAGAAGGTATTAAATATTATTGAAATTAGATGTAAGTGTAAATGGTGTGATTAGTTAGTAGATAAAGAAGGTACTAGATATTATTGAAATAATATGTAAGTATAAATGGTGTGATTAGTTTGTAGATAAAGAAGGTATTAGATATTATAAAAATTAGATGTAAGCTTAAATGGTGTGATTAGTTAGGAGATATAAAATGTAATAGATATTATTGAAATTAGATATAAGTATAAATGGTGTGATTAGTTTGTAGATAAAGAAGGTATTAGATATTATTGAAATTATTGATTATTGATTTACACTTACATCTAATTTCAATAATATTTAATACCTTCTTTATCTACTAACTTATCACACCATTTATACTTACATCTAATTTTGATAATATCTAATACCTTCTTTATCTACAAACTAATGACACCATTAATACTTACATATTATTTCAATAATATCTAATACCTTTTTTATCTCCTCACTAATCACACCATTTAAGCTTACATCTAATTTCAATAATATCTAACACCTACTTTATCTACAAATCAATCACACCATTTAAGCTTACATCTAATTTTTATAATATCTAATACCTTCCATATCTACTAACTAATCACACCATTTACACTTACATCTAATTTCAATAATATCTAATACCTACTTTGGTATTAGATATTATTGAAATTAGATGTAAGCTTAAATGGTGTGATTAGTGAGGAGATAAAAAAGGTATTAGATATTATTGAAATTAGATGTAAGTGTCAATGGTGTAATAAGTTAGTAGATAAAGAAGGTATAAGATATTATAAAAATTAGATGCAAGCTTGAATGGTGTGATTAGTTAGGAGATAAAAAGGAATTAGATATTAATGAAATTAGATGTAAGCTTAAATGGTGTGATTGATTTGTAGATAAAGAAGGTATTAAATATTATTGAAATTAGATGTAAGTGTAAATGGTGTGATTAGTTAGTAGATAAAGAAGGTACTAGATGTTATTGAAATAATATGTAAGTACAAATGGTGTGATTAGTTTGTAGATAAAGAAGGTATTAGATATTATAAAAATTAGATGTAAGCTTAAATGGTGTGATTAGTTAGGAGATATAAAAGGTAATAGATATTATTGAAATTAGATGTAAGTATAAATGGTGTGATTAGTTTGTAGATAAAGAAGGTATTAGATATTATTAAAATTATTGATTATTGATTTACACTTACATCTAGTTTCAATAATATTTAATACCTTCTTTATCTACTAACTTATCACACCATTTATACTTACATCTAATTTTGATAATATCTAATACCTTCTTTATCTACAAACTAATAACACCATTTACACTTACATCTAATTTCATTAATATCTAATACCTTTTTATCTCCTAACTAATCACACCATTTAAGCTTACATCTAATTTCAATAATATCTAATAACTACTTTTTCTACTAACTTATCACACCATTTACACTTACATCTAATTTCAATAATATCTAATACCTTCTGTATCTACTAACTTATCACATCATTTTCACTTACATCTAATTTCAATAATATCTAATACCTTTTTTATCTCCTCACTAATCACACCATTTAAGCTTACATCTAATTTCAATAATATCTAATACCAAAGTAGGTATTAGATATTATTGAAATTAGATGTAAGTGTAAATGGTGTGATTAGTTTGTAGATAAAGAAGGTATTAGATATTATAAAAATTAGATGTAAGCTTAAATGGTGTGATTGATTTGTAGATAAAGTAGGTATTAGATATTATTGAAATTAGATGTAAGCTTAAATTGTGTGATTAGTTAGGAGATAAAAGGTATTAGATATTAATGAAATTAGATGTAAGTGTCAATGGTGTAATAAGTTAGTAGATAAAGAAGGTATTAAATATTATTGAAATTAGATGTAAGTGTAAATGGTGTGATTAGTTAGTAGATATGGAAGGTATTAGATATTATAAAAATTAGATGTAAGCTTAAATGGTATTACTGATTTGAAGATAAAGTAGGTATTAGATATTATTGAAATTAGATGTTAGCTTAAATGGTGTGATTAGTTAAGAGATAAAAGGTATTAGATATTAATGAAATTAGATGTAAGTGTAAATGGTGTGATAAGTTAGTAGATAAAGAAGGTATTAAATATTATTGAAATTAGATGTAAGTGTAAATGGTGTGATTAGTTAGTAGATATGGAAGGTATTAGATATTATAAAAATTAGATGTAAGCTTAAATGGTGTGATTGATTTGAAGATAAAGTAGGTATTAGATATTATTGAAATTAGATGTAAGCTTAAATGGTGTGATTAGTTAGGAGATAAAAGGTATTAGATATTAATGAAATAAGATGTAAGCGTAAATGGTGTAATAAGTTAGTAGATAAAGAAGGTATAAGATATTATAAAAATTAGATGTAAGCTTGAATGGTGTGATTAGTTAGGAGATAAAAAGGAATTAGATATTAATGAAATTAGATGTAAGCTTAAATGGTGTGATTGATTTGTAGATAAAGAAGGTATTAAATATTATTGAAATTAGATGTAAGTGTAAATGGTGTGATTAGTTAGTAGATAAAGAAGGTACTAGATATTATTGAAATAATATGTAAGTATAAATGGTGTGATTAGTTTGTAGATAAAGAAGGTATTAGATATTATAAAAATTAGATGTAAGCTTAAATGGTGTGATTAGTTAGGAGATATAAAATGTAATAGATATTATTGAAATTAGATATAAGTATAAATGGTGTGATTAGTTTGTAGATAAAGAAGGTATTAGATATTATTGAAATTATTGATTAATGATTTACACTTACATCTAATTTCAATAATATTTAATACCTTCTTTATCTACTAACTTATCACACCATTTATACTTACATCTAATTTTGATAATATCTAATACCTTCTTTATCTACAAACTAATGACACCATTAATACTTACATATTATTTCAATAATATCTAATACCTTTTTTATCTCCTCACTAATCACACCATTTAAGCTTACATCTAATTTCAATAATATCTAACACCTACTTTATCTACAAATCAATCACACCATTTAAGCTTACATCTAATTTTTATAATATCTAATACCTTCCATATCTACTAACTAATCACACCATTTACACTTACATCTAATTTCAATAATATCTAATACCTACTTTGGTATTAGATATTATTGAAATTAGATGTAAGCTTAAATGGTGTGATTAGTGAGGAGATAAAAAAGGTATTAGATATTATTGAAATTAGATGTAAGTGTAAATGGTGTGATAAGTTAGTAGATACAGAAGGTATTAGATATTATTGAAATAATATGTAAGTATAAATGGTGTGATTAGTTTGTAAATAAAGAAGGTATTAGATATTATAAAAATTAGATATAAGCTTAAATGGTGTTATTGATTTGTAGATAAAGTAGGTATTAGATATTATTGAAATTAGATGGAAGCTTAAATGGTGTGATTAGTAAGGAGATAAAAGGTATTAGATATTAATGAAATTAGATGTAAGTGTCAATGGTGTAATAAGTTAGTAGATAAAGAAGGTATAAGATATTATAAAAATTAGATGTAAGCTTGAATGGTGTGATTAGTTAGGAGATAAAAAGTTATTAGATATTAATGAAATTAGATGTAAGTGTAAATGGTGTGATAAGTTAGTAGATACAGAAGGTATTAGATATTATTGAAATAATATGAAAGTATAAATGGTGTGATTAGTTAGTAGATATGGAAGGTAATAGATATTATAAAAATTAGATGTAAGCTTAAATGGTATGACTGATTTGTAGATAAGGTAGGTATTAGATATTATTGAAATTAGATGGACGCTTAAATGGTGTGATTAGTTAAGAGATAAAAGGTATTAGATATTAATGAAATTAGATGTAAGTGTAAATGGTGTGATAAGTTAGTAGATAAAGAAGGTATTAAATATTATTGAAATTAGATGTAAGTGTAAATAGTGTGATTAGTTAGTAGATATGGAAGGTATTAGATATTATAAAAATTAGATGTAAGCTTAAATGGTGTGATTGATTTGTAGATAAAGTAGGTATTAGATATTATTGAAATTAGATGTAAGCTTAAATGGTGTGATTAGTTAGGAGATAAAAGGTATTAGATATTAATGAAATAAGATGTAAGCGTAAATGGTGTAATAAGTTAGTAGATAAAGAAGGTATAAGATATTATAAAAATTAGATGTAAGCTTGAATGGTGTGATTAGTTAGGAGATAAAAAGGAATTAGATATTAATGAAATTAGATGTAAGCTTAAATGGTGTGATTGATTTGTAGATAAAGAAGGTATTAAATATTATTGAAATTAGATGTAAGTGTAAATGGTGTGATTAGTTAGTAGATAAAGAAGGTACTAGATATTATTGAAATAATATGTAAGTATAAATGGTGTGATTAGTTTGTAGATAAAGAAGGTATTAGATATTATAAAAATTAGATGTAAGCTTAAATGGTGTGATTAGTTAGGAGATATAAAATGTAATAGATATTATTGAAATTAGATATAAGTATAAATGGTGTGATTAGTTTGTAGATAAAGAAGGTATTAGATATTATTGAAATTATTGATTATTGATTTACACTTACATCTAATTTCAATAATATTTAATACCTTCTTTATCTACTAACTTATCACACCATTTATACTTACATCTAATTTTGATAATATCTAATACCTTCTTTATCTACAAACTAATGACACCATTAATACTTACATATTATTTCAATAATATCTAATACCTTTTTTATCTCCTCACTAATCACACCATTTAAGCTTACATCTAATTTCAATAATATCTAACACCTACTTTATCTACAAATCAATCACACCATTTAAGCTTACATCTAATTTTTATAATATCTAATACCTTCCATATCTACTAACTAATCACACCATTTACACTTACATCTAATTTCAATAATATCTAATACCTACTTTGGTATTAGATATTATTGAAATTAGATGTAAGCTTAAATGGTGTGATTAGTGAGGAGATAAAAAAGGTATTAGATATTATTGAAATTAGATGTAAGTGTAAATGGTGTGATAAGTTAGTAGATACAGAAGGTATTAGATATTATTGAAATAATATGTAAGTATAAATAGTGTGATTAGTTTGTAAATAAAGAAGGTATTAGATATTATAAAAATTAGATATAAGCTTAAATGGTGTTATTGATTTGTAGATAAAGTAGGTATTAGATATTATTGAAATTAGATGGAAGCTTAAATGGTGTGATTAGTAAGGAGATAAAAGGTATTAGATATTAATGAAATTAGATGTAAGTGTCAATGGTGTAATAAGTTAGTAGATAAAGAAGGTATAAGATATTATAAAAATTAGATGTAAGCTTGAATGGTGTGATTAGTTAGGAGATAAAAAGTTATTAGATATTAATGAAATTAGATGTAAGTGTAAATGGTGTGATAAGTTAGTAGATACAGAAGGTATTAGATATTATTGAAATAATATGAAAGTATAAATGGTGTGATTAGTTAGTAGATATGGAAGGTAATAGATATTATAAAAATTAAGATGTAAGCTTAAATGGTATGACTGATTTGTAGATAAGGTAGGTATTAGATATTATTGAAATTAGATGGACGCTTAAATGGTGTGATTAGTAAGGAGATAAAAGGTATTAGATATTAATGAAATTAGATGTAAGTGTCAATGGTGTAATAAGTTAGTAGATAAAGAAGTTATAAGATATTATAAAAATTAGATGTAAGCTTGAATGGTGTGATTAGTTAGGAGATAAAAAGGTATTAGATATTAATGAAATTAGATGTAAGTGTAAATGGTGTGATAAGTTAGTAGATACAGAAGGTATTAGATATATTGAAATAATATGTAAGTATAAATGGTGTGATTAGTTTGTAAATAAAGAAAATATTAGATATTATAAAAATTAGATGTAAGCTTAAATGGTGTGATTGATTTGTAGATAAAATGGGTATTAGATATTTTTGAAATTAGATGTAAGCTTAAATGGTGTGATTAGTTAGGAGATATAAAAGGTAATAGATATTATTGAAATTAGATATAAGTATAAATGGTGTGATTAGTTTGTAGATAAAGAAGGTATTAGATATTATTGAAATTATTGATTATTGATTTACACTTACATCTAATTTCAATAATATTTAATACCTTCTTTATCTACTAACTTATCACACCATTTACACTTACATCTAATTTCATTAATATCTAATACCTTTTTATCTCCTAACTAATCACACCATTTAAGCTTCCATCTAATTTCAATAATATCTAATACCTACTTTATCTACAAATCAGTAATACCATTTAAGCTTACATCTAATTTTTATAATATCTATTACCTTCCATATCTACTAACTAATCACACCATTTATACTTTCATATTATTTCAATAATATCTAATACCTTCTGTATCTACTAACTTATCACACCATTTACACTTACATCTAATTTCATTAATATCTAATACCTTTTTATCTCCTAACTAATCACACCATTCAAGCTTACATCTAATTTTTATAATATCTTATACCTTCTTTATCTACTAACTTATTACACCATTGACACTTACATCTAATTTCATTAATATCTAATACCTTTTATCTCCTTACTAATCACACCATTTAAGCTTCCATCTAATTTCAATAATATCTAATACCTACTTTATCTACAAATAAATAACACCATTTAAGCTTACATCTAATTTTTGTAATATCTAATACCTTCCATATCTACTAACTAATCACACCATTTACACTTACATCTAATTTCAATAATATCTAATACCTACTTTGGTATTAGATATTATTGAAATTAGATGTAAGCTTAAATGGTGTGATTAGTGAGGAGATAAAAAAGGTATTAGATATTATTGAAATTAGATGTAAGTGTAAATGGTGTGATAAGTTAGTAGATACAGAAGGTATTAGATATTATTGAAATAATATGTAAGTATAAATGGTGTGATTAGTTTGTAAATAAAGAAGGTATTAGATATTATAAAAATTAGATGTAAGCTTAAATGGTGTGATTAGTTAGGAGATAAAAAGGAATTAGATATTAATGAAATTAGATGTAAGCTTAAATGGTGTGATTGATTTGTAGATAAAGAAGGTATTAAATATTATTGAAATTAGATGTAAGTGTAAATGGTGTGATTAGTTAGTAGATAAAGAAGGTACTAGATGTTATTGAAATAATATGTAAGTACAAATGGTGTGATTAGTTTGTAGATAAAGAAGGTATTAGATATTATAAAAATTAGATGTAAGCTTAAATGGTGTGATTAGTTAGGAGATATAAAAGGTAATAGATATTATTGAAATTAGATGTAAGTATAAATGGTGTGATTAGTTTGTAGATAAAGAAGGTATTAGATATTATTAAAATTATTGATTATTGATTTACACTTACATCTAGTTTCAATAATATTTAATACCTTCTTTATCTACTAACTTATCACACCATTTATACTTACATCTAATTTTGATAATATCTAATACCTTCTTTATCTACAAACTAATAACACCATTTACACTTACATCTAATTTCATTAATATCTAATACCTTTTTATCTCCTAACTAATCACACCATTTAAGCTTACATCTAATTTCAATAATATCTAATAACTACTTTTTCTACTAACTTATCACACCATTTACACTTACATCTAATTTCAATAATATCTAATACCTTCTGTATCTACTAACTTATCACATCATTTTCACTTACATCTAATTTCAATAATATCTAATACCTTTTTTATCTCCTCACTAATCACACCATTTAAGCTTACATCTAATTTCAATAATATCTAATACCAAAGTAGGTATTAGATATTATTGAAATTAGATGTAAGTGTAAATGGTGTGATTAGTTTGTAGATAAAGAAGGTATTAGATATTATAAAAATTAGATGTAAGCTTAAATGGTGTGATTGATTTGTAGATAAAGTAGGTATTAGATATTATTGAAATTAGATGTAAGCTTAAATTGTGTGATTAGTTAGGAGATAAAAGGTATTAGATATTAATGAAATTAGATGTAAGTGTCAATGGTGTAATAAGTTAGTAGATAAAGAAGGTATTAAATATTATTGAAATTAGATGTAAGTGTAAATGGTGTGATTAGTTAGTAGATATGGAAGGTATTAGATATTATAAAAATTAGATGTAAGCTTAAATGGTATTACTGATTTGAAGATAAAGTAGGTATTAGATATTATTGAAATTAGATGTTAGCTTAAATGGTGTGATTAGTTAAGAGATAAAAGGTATTAGATATTAATGAAATTAGATGTAAGTGTAAATGGTGTGATAAGTTAGTAGATAAAGAAGGTATTAAATATTATTGAAATTAGATGTAAGTGTAAATGGTGTGATTAGTTAGTAGATATGGAAGGTATTAGATATTATAAAAATTAGATGTAAGCTTAAATGGTGTGATTGATTTGAAGATAAAGTAGGTATTAGATATTATTGAAATTAGATGTAAGCTTAAATGGTGTGATTAGTTAGGAGATAAAAGGTATTAGATATTAATGAAATAAGATGTAAGCGTAAATGGTGTAATAAGTTAGTAGATAAAGAAGGTATAAGATATTATAAAAATTAGATGTAAGCTTGAATGGTGTGATTAGTTAGGAGATAAAAAGGAATTAGATATTAATGAAATTAGATGTAAGCTTAAATGGTGTGATTGATTTGTAGATAAAGAAGGTATTAAATATTATTGAAATTAGATGTAAGTGTAAATGGTGTGATTAGTTAGTAGATAAAGAAGGTACTAGATATTATTGAAATAATATGTAAGTATAAATGGTGTGATTAGTTTGTAGATAAAGAAGGTATTAGATATTATAAAAATTAGATGTAAGCTTAAATGGTGTGATTAGTTAGGAGATATAAAATGTAATAGATATTATTGAAATTAGATATAAGTATAAATGGTGTGATTAGTTTGTAGATAAAGAAGGTATTAGATATTATTGAAATTATTGATTATTGATTTACACTTACATCTAATTTCAATAATATTTAATACCTTCTTTATCTACTAACTTATCACACCATTTATACTTACATCTAATTTTGATAATATCTAATACCTTCTTTATCTACAAACTAATGACACCATTAATACTTACATATTATTTCAATAATATCTAATACCTTTTTTATCTCCTCACTAATCACACCATTTAAGCTTACATCTAATTTCAATAATATCTAACACCTACTTTATCTACAAATCAATCACACCATTTAAGCTTACATCTAATTTTTATAATATCTAATACCTTCCATATCTACTAACTAATCACACCATTTACACTTACATCTAATTTCAATAATATCTAATACCTACTTTGGTATTAGATATTATTGAAATTAGATGTAAGCTTAAATGGTGTGATTAGTGAGGAGATAAAAAAGGTATTAGATATTATTGAAATTAGATGTAAGTGTAAATGGTGTGATAAGTTAGTAGATACAGAAGGTATTAGATATTATTGAAATAATATGTAAGTATAAATGGTGTGATTAGTTTGTAAATAAAGAAGGTATTAGATATTATAAAAATTAGATATAAGCTTAAATGGTGTTATTGATTTGTAGATAAAGTAGGTATTAGATATTATTGAAATTAGATGGAAGCTTAAATGGTGTGATTAGTAAGGAGATAAAAGGTATTAGATATTAATGAAATTAAATGTAAGTGTCAATGGTGTAATAAGTTAGTAGATAAAGAAGGTATAAGATATTATAAAAATTAGATGTAAGCTTGAATGGTGTGATTAGTTAGGAGATAAAAAGTTATTAGATATTAATGAAATTAGATGTAAGTGTAAATGGTGTGATAAGTTAGTAGATACAGAAGGTATTAGATATTATTGAAATAATATGAAAGTATAAATGGTGTGATTAGTTAGTAGATATGGAAGGTAATAGATATTATAAAAATTAGATGTAAGCTTAAATGGTATGACTGATTTGTAGATAAGGTAGGTATTAGATATTATTGAAATTAGATGGACGCTTAAATGGTGTGATTAGTAAGGAGATAAAAGGTATTAGATATTAATGAAATTAGATGTAAGTGTCAATGGTGTAATAAGTTAGTAGATAAAGAAGTTATAAGATTTTATAAAAATTAGATGTAAGCTTGAATGGTGTGATTAGTTAGGAGATAAAAAGGTATTAGATATTAATGAAATTAGATGTAAGTGTAAATGGTGTGATAAGTTAGTAGATACAGAAGGTATTAGATATTATTGAAATAATATGTAAGTATAAATGGTGTGATTAGTTTGTAAATAAAGAAAATATTAGATATTATAAAAATTAGATGTAAGCTTAAATGGTGTGATTGATTTGTAGATAAAATGGGTATTAGATATTTTTGAAATTAGATGTAAGCTTAAATGGTGTGATTAGTTAGGAGATATAAAAGGTAATAGATATTATTGAAATTAGATATAAGTATAAATGGTGTGATTAGTTTGTAGATAAAGAAGGTATTAGATATTATTGAAATTATTGATTATTGATTTACACTTACATCTAATTTCAATAATATTTAATACCTTCTTTATCTACTAACTTATCACACCATTTACACTTACATCTAATTTCATTAATATCTAATACCTTTTTATCTCCTAACTAATCACACCATTTAAGCTTCCATCTAATTTCAATAATATCTAATACCTACTTTATCTACAAATCAGTAATACCATTTAAGCTTACATCTAATTTTTATAATATCTATTACCTTCCATATCTACTAACTAATCACACCATTTATACTTTCATATTATTTCAATAATATCTAATACCTTCTGTATCTACTAACTTATCACACCATTTACACTTACATCTAATTTCATTAATATCTAATACCTTTTTATCTCCTAACTAATCACACCATTCAAGCTTACATCTAATTTTTATAATATCTTATACCTTCTTTATCTACTAACTTATTACACCATTGACACTTACATCTAATTTCATTAATATCTAATACCTTTTATCTCCTTACTAATCACACCATTTAAGCTTCCATCTAATTTCAATAATATCTAATACCTACTTTATCTACAAATAAATAACACCATTTAAGCTTACATCTAATTTTTGTAATATCTAATACCTTCCATATCTACTAACTAATCACACCATTTACACTTACATCTAATTTCAATAATATCTAATACCTACTTTGGTATTAGATATTATTGAAATTAGATGTAAGCTTAAATGGTGTGATTAGTGAGGAGATAAAAAAGGTATTAGATATTATTGAAATTAGATGTAAGTGTAAATGGTGTGATAAGTTAGTAGATACAGAAGGTATTAGATATTATTGAAATAATATGTAAGTATAAATGGTGTGATTAGTTTGTAAATAAAGAAGGTATTAGATATTATAAAAATTAGATGTAAGCTTAAATGGTGTTATTGATTTGTAGATAAAGTAGGTATTAGATATTATTGAAATTAGATGGAAGCTTAAATGGTGTGATTAGTAAGGAGATAAAAGGTATTAGATATTAATGAAATTAGATGTAAGTGTCAATGGTGTAATAAGTTAGTAGATACAGAAGGTATTAGATATTATTGAAATAATATGAAAGTATAAATGGTGTGATTAGTTAGTAGATATGGAAGATAATAGATATTATAAAAATTTGATGTAAGCTTAAATGGTATTACTGATTTGTAGATAAAGTAGGTATTAGATATTATTGAAATTAGATGTAAGCTTAAATGGTGTGATTGATTTGTAGATAAAGAAGGTATTAAATATTATTGAAATTAGATGTAAGTGTAAATGGTGTGATTAGTTAGTAGATAAAGAAGGTACTAGATGTTATTGAAATAATATGTAAGTACAAATGGTGTGATTAGTTTGTAGATAAAGAAGGTATTAGATATTATAAAAATTAGATGTAAGCTTAAATGGTGTGATTAGTTAGGAGATATAAAAGGTAATAGATATTATTGAAATTAGATGTAAGTATAAATGGTGTGATTAGTTTGTAGATAAAGAAGGTATTAGATATTATTAAAATTATTGATTATTGATTTACACTTACATCTAGTTTCAATAATATTTAATACCTTCTTTATCTACTAACTTATCACACCATTTATACTTACATCTAATTTTGATAATATCTAATACCTTCTTTATCTACAAACTAATAACACCATTTACACTTACATCTAATTTCATTAATATCTAATACCTTTTTATCTCCTAACTAATCACACCATTTAAGCTTACATCTAATTTCAATAATATCTAATAACTACTTTATCTACTAACTTATCACACCATTTACACTTACATCTAATTTCAATAATATCTAATACCTTCTGTATCTACTAACTTATCACATCATTTTCACTTACATCTAATTTCAATAATATCTAATACCTTTTTTATCTCCTCACTAATCACACCATTTAAGCTTACATCTAATTTCAATAATATCTAATACCAAAGTAGGTATTAGATATTATTGAAATTAGATGTAAGTGTAAATGGTGTGATTAGTTTGTAGATAAAGAAGGTATTAGATATTATAAAAATTAGATGTAAGCTTAAATGGTGTGATTGATTTGTAGATAAAGTAGGTATTAGATATTATTGAAATTAGATGTAAGCTTAAATTGTGTGATTAGTTAGGAGATAAAAGGTATTAGATATTAATGAAATTAGATGTAAGTGTCAATGGTGTAATAAGTTAGTAGATAAACAAGGTATAAGATATTATAAAAATTAGATGTAAGCTTGAATGGTGTGATTAGTTAGGAGATAAAAAGGTATTAGATATTAATGAAATTAGATGTAAGTGTAAATGGTGTGATAAGTTAGTAGATAAAGAAGGTATTAAATATTATTGAAATTAGATGTAAGTGTAAATGGTGTGATTAGTTAGTAGATATGGAAGGTATTAGATATTATAAAAATTAGATGTAAGCTTAAATGGTATTACTGATTTGAAGATAAAGTAGGTATTAGATATTATTGAAATTAGATGTTAGCTTAAATGGTGTGATTAGTTAAGAGATAAAAGGTATTAGATATTAATGAAATTAGATGTAAGTGTAAATGGTGTGATAAGTTAGTAGATAAAGAAGGTATTAAATATTATTGAAATTAGATGTAAGTGTAAATGGTGTGATTAGTTAGTAGATATGGAAGGTATTAGATATTATAAAAATTAGATGTAAGCTTAAATGGTGTGATTGATTTGTAGATAAAGTAGGTATTAGATATTATTGAAATTAGATGTAAGCTTAAATGGTGTGATTAGTTAGGAGATAAAAGGTATTAGATATTAATGAAATAAGATGTAAGCGTAAATGGTGTAATAAGTTAGTAGATAAAGAAGGTATAAGATATTATAAAAATTAGATGTAAGCTTGAATGGTGTGATTAGTTAGGAGATAAAAAGGAATTAGATATTAATGAAATTAGATGTAAGCTTAAATGGTGTGATTGATTTGTAGATAAAGAAGGTATTAAATATTATTGAAATTAGATGTAAGTGTAAATGGTGTGATTAGTTAGTAGATAAAGAAGGTACTAGATATTATTGAAATAATATGTAAGTATAAATGGTGTGATTAGTTTGTAGATAAAGAAGGTATTAGATATTATAAAAATTAGATGTAAGCTTAAATGGTGTGATTAGTTAGGAGATATAAAATGTAATAGATATTATTGAAATTAGATGTAAGTATAAATGGTGTGATTAGTTTGTAGATAAAGAAGGTATTAGATATTATTGAAATTATTGATTATTGATTTACACTTACATCTAATTTCAATAATATTTAATACCTTCTTTATCTACTAACTTATCACACCATTTATACTTACATCTAATTTTGATAATATCTAATACCTTCTTTATCTACAAACTAATGACACCATTAATACTTACATATTATTTCAATAATATCTAATACCTTTTTTATCTCCTCACTAATCACACCATTTAAGCTTACATCTAATTTCAATAATATCTAACACCTACTTTATCTACAAATCAATCACACCATTTAAGCTTACATCTAATTTTTATAATATCTAATACCTTCCATATCTACTAACTAATCACACCATTTACACTTACATCTAATTTCAATAATATCTAATACCTACTTTGGTATTAGATATTATTGAAATTAGATGTAAGCTTAAATGTGTGATTAGTGAGGAGATAAAAAAGGTATTAGATATTATTGAAATTAGCTGTAAGTGTAAATGGTGTGATAAGTTAGTAGATACAGAAGGTATTAGATATTATTGAAATAATATGTAAGTATAAATGGTGTGATTAGTTTGTAAATAAAGAAGGTATTAGATATTATAAAAATTAGATATAAGCTTAAATGGTGTTATTGATTTGTAGATAAAGTAGGTATTAGATATTATTGAAATTAGATGGAAGCTTAAATGGTGTGATTAGTAAGGAGATAAAAGGTATTAGATATTAATGAAATTAGATGTAAGTGTCAATGGTGTAATAAGTTAGTAGATAAAGAAGGTATAAGATATTATAAAAATTAGATGTAAGCTTGAATGGTGTGATTAGTTAGGAGATAAAAAGTTATTAGATATTAATGAAATTAGATGTAAGTGTAAATGGTGTGATAAGTTAGTAGATACAGAAGGTATTAGATATTATTGAAATAATATGAAAGTATAAATGGTGTGATTAGTTAGTAGATATGGAAGGTAATAGATATTATAAAAATTAGATGTAAGCTTAAATGGTATGACTGATTTGTAGATAAGGTAGGTATTAGATATTATTGAAATTAGATGGACGCTTAAATGGTGTGATTAGTAAGGAGATAAAAGGTATTAGATATTAATGAAATTAGATGTAAGTGTCAATGGTGTAATAAGTTAGTAGATAAAGAAGTTATAAGATATTATAAAAATTAGATGTAAGCTTAAATGGTGTGATTAGTTAGGAGATAAAAAGGTATTAGATATTATTGAAATTAGATGTAAGTATAAATGGTGTGATTAGTTTGTAGATACAGAAGGTATTAGATATTATTAAAATTATTGATTATTGATTTACACTTACATCTAGTTTCAATAATATTTAATACCTTCTTTATCTACTAACTTATCACACCATTTATACTTACATCAAATTTTGATAATATCTAATACCTTCTTTATCTACAAACTAATAACACCATTTACACTTACATCTAATTTCATTAATATCTAATACCTTTTTATCTCCTAACTAATCACACCATTTAAGCTTACATCTAATTTCAATAATATCTAATAACTACTTTATCTACTAACTTATCACACCATTTACACTTACATCTAATTTCAATAATATCTAATACCTTCTGTATCTACTAACTTATCACATCATTTTCACTTACATCTAATTTCAATAATATCTAATACCTTTTTTATCTCCTCACTAATCACACCATTTAAGCTTACATCTAATTTCAATAATATCTAATACCAAAGTAGGTATTAGATATTATTGAAATTAGATGTAAGTGTAAATGGTGTGATTAGTTTGTAGATAAAGAAGGTATTAGATATTATAAAAATTAGATGTAAGCTTAAATGGTGTGATTGATTTGTAGATAAAGTAGGTATTAGATATTATTGAAATTAGATGTAAGCTTAAATTGTGTGATTAGTTAGGAGATAAAAGGTATTAGATATTAATGAAATTAGATGTAAGTGTCAATGGTGTAATAAGTTAGTAGATAAACAAGGTATAAGATATTATAAAAATTAGATGTAAGCTTGAATGGTGTGATTAGTTAGGAGATAAAAAGGTATTAGATATTAATGAAATTAGATGTAAGTGTAAATGGTGTGATAAGTTAGTAGATAAAGAAGGTATTAAATATTATTGAAATTAGATGTAAGTGTAAATGGTGTGATTAGTTAGTAGATATGGAAGGTATTAGATATTATAAAAATTAGATGTAAGCTTAAATGGTATTACTGATTTGAAGATAAAGTAGCTATTAGATATTATTGAAATTAGATGTTAGCTTAAATGGTGTGATTAGTTAAGAGATAAAAGGTATTAGATATTAATGAAATTAGATGTAAGTGTAAATGGTGTGATAAGTTAGTAGATAAAGAAGGTATTAAATATTATTGAAATTAGATGTAAGTGTAAATGGTGTGATTAGTTAGTAGATATGGAAGGTATTAGATATTATAAAAATTAGATGTAAGCTTAAATGGTGTGATTGATTTGTAGATAAAGTAGGTATTAGATATTATTGAAATTAGATGTAAGCTTAAATGGTGTGATTAGTTAGGAGATAAAAGGTATTAGATATTAATGAAATAAGATGTAAGCGTAAATGGTGTAATAAGTTAGTAGATAAAGAAGGTATAAGATATTATAAAAATTAGATGTAAGCTTGAATGGTGTGATTAGTTAGGAGATAAAAAGGAATTAGATATTAATGAAATTAGATGTAAGCTTAAATGGTGTGATTGATTTGTAGATAAAGAAGGTATTAAATATTATTGAAATTAGATGTAAGTGTAAATGGTGTGATTAGTTAGTAGATAAAGAAGGTACTAGATATTATTGAAATAATATGTAAGTATAAATGGTGTGATTAGTTTGTAGATAAAGAAGGTATTAGATATTATAAAAATTAGATGTAAGCTTAAATGGTGTGATTAGTTAGGAGATATAAAATGTAATAGATATTATTGAAATTAGATGTAAGTATAAATGGTGTGATTAGTTTGTAGATAAAGAAGGTATTAGATATTATTGAAATTATTGATTATTGATTTACACTTACATCTAATTTCAATAATATTTAATACCTTCTTTATCTACTAACTTATCACACCATTTATACTTACATCTAATTTTGATAATATCTAATACCTTCTTTATCTACAAACTAATGACACCATTAATACTTACATATTATTTCAATAATATCTAATACCTTTTTTATCTCCTCACTAATCACACCATTTAAGCTTACATCTAATTTCAATAATATCTAACACCTACTTTATCTACAAATCAATCACACCATTTAAGCTTACATCTAATTTTTATAATATCTAATACCTTCCATATCTACTAACTAATCACACCATTTACACTTACATCTAATTTCAATAATATCTAATACCTACTTTGGTATTAGATATTATTGAAATTAGATGTAAGCTTAAATGGTGTGATTAGTGAGGAGATAAAAAAGGTATTAGATATTATTGAAATTAGATGTATGTGTAAATGGTGTGATAAGTTAGTAGATACAGAAGGTATTAGATATTATTGAAATAATATGTAAGTATAAATGGTGTGATTAGTTTGTAAATAAAGAAGTATTAGATATTATAAAAATTAGATATAAGCTTAAATGGTGTTATTGATTTGTAGATAAAGTAGGTATTAGATATTATTGAAATTAGATGGAAGCTTAAATGGTGTGATTAGTAAGGAGATAAAAGGTATTAGATATTAATGAAATTAGATGTCAGTGTCAATGGTGTAATAAGTTAGTAGATAAAGAAGGTATAAGATATTATAAAAATTAGATGTAAGCTTGAATGGTGTGATTAGTTAGGAGATAAAAAGTTATTAGATATTAATGAAATTAGATGTAAGTGTAAATGGTGTGATAAGTTAGTAGATACAGAAGGTATTAGATATTATTGAAATAATATGAAAGTATAAATGGTGTGATTAGTTAGTAGATATGGAAGGTAATAGATATTATAAAAATTAGATGTAAGCTTAAATGGTATGACTGATTTGTAGATAAGGTAGATATTAGATATTATTGAAATTAGATGGACGCTTAAATGGTGTGATTAGTAAGGAGATAAAAGGTATTAGATATTAATGAAATTAGATGTAAGTGTCAATGGTGTAATAAGTTAGTAGATAAAGAAGTTATAAGATATTATAAAAATTAGATGTAAGCTTGAATGGTGTGATTAGTTAGGAGATAAAAAGGTATTAGATATTAATGAAATTAGATGTAAGTGTAAATGGTGTGATAAGTTAGTAGATACAGAAGGTATTAGATATTATTGAAATAATATGTAAGTATAAATGGTGTGATTAGTTTGTAAATAAAGAAAATATTAGATATTATAAAAATTAGATGTAAGCTTAAATGGTGTGATTGATTTGTAGATAAAATAGGTATTAGATATTATTGAAATTATTGATTATTGATTTACACTTACATCTAATTTCAATAATATTTAATACCTTCTTTATCTACTAACTTATCACACCATTTACACTTACATCTAATTTAATTAATATCTAATAACTTTTTATCTCTTAACTAATCACACCATTCAAGCTTACATCTAATTTTTATAATATCTTTTACCTTATTTATCTACTAACTTATTACACCTTTGACACTTACATCTAATTTCATTAATATCTATTACCTTTTATCTCCTAACTAATCACACCATTTAAGCTTCCATCTAATTTCAATAATATCTAATACCTACTTCATCTACAAATCAGTAATACCATTTAAGCTTACATCTAATTTTTATAATATCTATTACCTTCCATATCTACTAACTAATCACACCATTTATACTTTCATATTATTTCAATAATATCTAATACCTTCTGTATCTACTAACTTATCACACCATTTACACTTACATCTAATTTCATTAATATCTAATACCTTTTTATCTCCTAACTAATCACACCATTCAAGCTTACATCTAATTTTTATAATATCTTATACCTTCTTTATCTACTAACTTATTACACCATTGACACTTACATCTAATTTCATTAATATCTAATACCTTTTATCTCCTTACTAATCACACCATTTAAGCTTCCATCTAATTTCAATAATATCTAATACCTACTTTATCTACAAATCAATAACACCATTTAAGCTTACATCTAATTTTTGTAATATCTAATACCTTCCATATCTACTAACTAATCACACCATTTACACTTACATCTAATTTCAATAATATCTAATACCTACTTTGGTATTAGATATTATTGAAATTAGATGTAAGCTTAAATGGTGTAATTAGTGAGGAGATAAAAAAGGTATTAGATATTATTGGAATTAGATGTAAGTGTAAATGGTGTGATAAGTTAGTAGATACAGAAGGTATTAGATATTATTGAAATAATATGTAAGTATAAATGGTGTGATTAGTTTGTAAATAAAGAAGGTATTAGATATTATAAAAATTAGATGTAAGCTTAAATGGTGTTATTGATTTGTAGATAAAGTAGGTATTAGATATTATTGAAATTAGATGGAAGCTTAAATGGTGTGATTAGTAAGGAGATAAAAGGTATTAGATATTAATGAAATTAGATGTAAGTGTCAATGGTGTAATAAGTTAGTAGATACAGAAGGTATTAGATATTATTGCAATAATATGAAAGTATAAATGGTGTGATTAGTTAGTAGATATGGAAGATAATAGATATTATAAAAATTTGATGTAAGCTTAAATGGTATTACTGATTTGTAGATAAAGTAGGTATTAGATATTATTGAAATTAGATGGAAGCTTAAATGGTGTGATTAGTAAGGAGATAAAAGGTATTAGATATTAATGAAATTAGATGTAAGTGTCAATGGTGTTATAAGTTAGTAGATAAAGAAGGTATAAGATATTATAAAAATTAGATGTAAGCTTGAATGGTGTGATTAGTTAGGAGATAAAAGGTATTAGATATTAATGAAATAAGATGTAAGTGTCAATGGTGTAATAAGTTAGTAGATAAAGAAGGTATAAGATATTATAAAAATTAGATGCAAGCTTGAATGGTGTGATTAGTTAGGAGATAAAAAGGAATTAGATATTAATGAAATTAGATGTAAGCTTAAATGGTGTGATTGATTTGTAGATAAAGAAGGTATTAAATATTATTGAAATTAGATGTAAGTGTAAATGGTGTGATTAGTTAGTAGATAAAGAAGGTACTAGATGTTATTGAAATAATATGTAAGTACAAATGGTGTGATTAGTTTGTAGATAAAGAAGGTAATAGATATTATTGAAATTAGATGTAAGTATAAATGGTGTGATTAGTTTGTAGATAAAGAAGGTATTAGATATTATTAAAATTATTGATTATTGATTTACACTTACATCTAGTTTCAATAATATTTAATACCTTCTTTATCTACTAACTTATCACACCATTTATACTTACATCTAATTTTGATAATATCTAATACCTTCTTTATCTACAAACTAATAACACCATTTACACTTACATCTAATTTCATTAATATCTAATACCTTTTTATCTCCTAACTAATCACACCATTTAAGCTTACATCTAATTTCAATAATATCTAATAACTACTTTATCTACTAACTTATCACACCATTTACACTTACATCTAATTTCAATAATATCTAATACCTTCTGTATCTACTAACTTATCACATCATTTTCACTTACATCTAATTTCAATAATATCTAATACCTTTTTTATCTCCTCACTAATCACACCATTTAAGCTTACATCTAATTTCAATAATATCTAATACCAAAGTAGGTATTAGATATTATTGAAATTAGATGTAAGTGTAAATGGTGTGATTAGTTTGTAGATAAAGAAGGTATTAAATATTATTGAAATTAGATGTAAGTGTAAATGGTGTGATTAGTTAGTAGATATGGAAGGTATTAGATATTATAAAAATTAGATGTAAGCTTAAATGGTATTACTGATTTGAAGATAAAGTAGGTATTAGATATTATTGAAATTAGATGTTAGCTTAAATGGTGTGATTAGTTAAGAGATAAAAGGTATTAGATATTAATGAAATTAGATGTAAGTGTAAATGGTGTGATAAGTTAGTAGATAAAGAAGGTATTAAATATTATTGAAATTAGATGTAAGTGTAAATGGTGTGATTAGTTAGTAGATATGGAAGGTATTAGATATTATAAAAATTAGATGTAAGCTTAAATGGTATTACTGATTTGAAGATAAAGTAGGAATTAGATATTATTGAAATTAGATGTTAGCTTAAATGGTGTGATTAGTTAAGAGATAAAAGGTATTAGATATTAATGAAATTAGATGTAAGTGTAAATGGTGTGATAAGTTAGTAGATAAAGAAGGTATTAAATATTATTGAAATTAGATGTAAGTGTAAATGGTGTGATTAGTTAGTAGATATGGAAGGTATTAGATATTATAAAAATTAGATGTAAGCTTAAATGGTATTACTGATTTGAAGATAAAGTAGGTATTAGATATTATTGAAATTAGATGTTAGCTTAAATGGTGTGATTAGTTAAGAGATAAAAGGTATTAGATATTAATGAAATTAGATGTAAGTGTAAATGGTGTGATAAGTTAGTAGATAAAGAAGGTATTAAATATTATTGAAATTAGATGTAAGTGTAAATGGTGTGATTAGTTAGTAGATATGGAAGATATTAGATATTATAAAAATTAGATGTAAGCTTAAATGGTGTGATTGATTTGTAGATAAAGTAGGTATTAGATATTATTGAAATTAGATGTAAGCTTAAATGGTGTGATTAGTTAGGAGATAAAAGGTATTAGATATTAATGAAATAAGATGTAAGTGTCAATGGTGTAATAAGTTAGTAGATAAAGAAGGTATAAGATATTATAAAAATTAGATGTAAGCTTGAATGGTGTGATTAGTTAGGAGATAAAAAGGAATTAGATATTAATGAAATTAGATGTAAGCTTAAGTGGTGTGATTGATTTGTAGATAAAGAAGGTATTAAATATTATTGAAATTAGATGTAAGTGTAAATGGTGTGACTAGTTAGTAGATAAAGAAGGTACTAGTTATTATTGAAATAATATGTAAGTATAAATGGTGTGATTAGTTTGTAGATAAAGAATGTATTAGATATTATAAAAATTAGATGTAAGCTTAAATGGTGTGATTAGTTAGGATATATAAAATGTAATAGATATTATTGAAATTAGACGTAAGTATAAATGGTGTGATTAGTTTGTAGATAAAGAAGGTATTAGATATTATTGAAATTATTGATTATTGATTTACACTTACATCTAATTTCAATAATATTTAATACCTTCTTTGTCTACTAACTTATCACACCATTTATACTTACATCAAATTTTGATAATATCTAATACCTTCTTTATCTACAAACTAATGACACCATTAATACTTACATATTATTTCAATAATATCTAATACCTTTTTTATCTCCTCACTAATCAAACCATTTAAGCTTACGTCTAATTTCAATAATATATAATACCTACTTTATCTACAAATCAATAACACCATTTAAGCTTACATCTAATTTTTATAATATCTAATACCTTCCATATCTACTAACTAATCACACCATTTACACTTACATCTAATTTCAATAATATCTAATACCTACTTTGGTATTAGATATTATTGAAATTAGATGTAAGCTTAAATGGTGTGATTAGTGAGGAGATAAAAAAGGTATTAGATATTATTGAAATTAGATGTAAGTGTAAATGGTGTGATAAGTTAGTAGATACAGAAGGTATTAGATATTATTGAAATAATATGTAAGTATAAATGGTGTGATTAGTTTGTAAATAAAGAAGGCATTAGATATTATAAAAATTAGATGTAAGCTTAAATGGTGTTATTGATTTGTAGATAAAGTAGGTATTAGATATTATTGAAATTAGATGGACGCTTAAATGGTGTGATTAGTAAGGAGATAAAAGGTATAGATATTAATGAAATTAGATGTAAGTGTCAATGGTGTAATAAGTTAGTAGATAAAGAAGGTATAAGATATTATAAAAATTAGATGTAAGCTTGAATGGTGTGATTAGTTAGGAGATAAAAAGGAATTAGATATTAATGAAATTAGATGTAAGCTTAAATGGTGTGATTGATTTGTAGATAAAGAAGGTATTAAATATTATTGAAATTAGATGTAAGTGTAAATGGTGTGATTAGTTAGTAGATAAAGAAGGTACTAGATATTATTGAAATAATATGTAAGTATAAATGGTGTGATTAGTTTGTAGATAAAGAAGGTATTAGATATTATAAAAATTAGATGTAAGCTTAAATGGTGTGATTAGTTAGGAGATATAAAATGTAATAGATATTATTGAAATTAGATGTAAGTATAAATGGTGTGATTAGTTTGTAGATAAAGAAGGTATTAGATATTATTGAAATTATTGATTATTGATTTACACTTACATCTAATTTCAATAATATTTAATACCTTCTTTATCTACTAACTTATCACACCATTTATACTTACATCTAATTTTGATAATATCTAATACCTTCTTTATCTACAAACTAATGACACCATTAATACTTACATATTATTTCATTAATATCTATTACCTTTTATCTCCTAACTAATCACACCATTTAAGCTTCCATCTAATTTCAATAATATCTAATACCTACTTTATCTACAAATCAGTAATACCATTTAAGCTTACATCTAATTTTTATAATATCTATTACCTTCCATATCTACTAACTAATCACACCATTTATACTTTCATATTATTTCAATAATATCTAATACCTTCTGTATCTACTAACTTATCACACCATTGACACTTACATCTAATTTCATTAATATCTAATACCTTTTATCTCCTTACTAATCACACCATTTAAGCTTCCATCTAATTTCAATAATATCTAATACCTACTTTATCTACAAATCAATAACACCATTTAAGCTTACATCTAATTTTTGTAATATCTAATACCTTCCATATCTACTAACTAATCACACCATTTACACTTACATCTAATTTCAATAATATATAATACCTACTTTGGTATTAGATATTATTGAAATTAGATGTAAGCTTAAATGGTGTGATTAGTGAGGAGATAAAAAAGGTATTAGATATTATTGAAATTAGATGTAAGTGTAAATGGTGTGATAAGTTAGTAGATACAGAAGGTATTAGATATTATTGAAATAATATGTAAGTATAAATGGTGTGATTAGTTTGTAAATAAAGAAGGTATTAGATATTATAAAAATTAGATGTAAGCTTAAATGGTGTTATTGATTTGTAGATAAAGTAGGTATTAGATATTATTGAAATTAGATGGAAGCTTAAATGGTGTGATTAGTAAGGAGATAAAAGGTATTAGATATTAATGAAATTAGATGTAAGTGTCAATGGTGTAATAAGTTAGTAGATACAGAATGTATTAGATATTATTGAAATAATATGAAAGTATAAATGGTGTGATTAGTTAGTAGATATGGAAGATAATAGATATTATAAAAATTTGATGTAAGCTTAAATGGTATTACTGATTTGTAGATAAAGTAGGTATTAGATATTATTGAAATTAGATGGAAGCTTAAATGGTGTGATTAGTAAGGAGATAAAAGGTATTAGATATTAATGAAATTAGATGTAAGTGTCAATGGTGTAATAAGTTAGTAGATACAGAAGGTATTAGATATTATTGAAATAATATGAAAGTATAAATGGTGTGATTAGTTAGTAGATATGGAAGATAATAGATATTATAAAAATTTTGATGTAAGCTTAAATGGTATTACTGATTTGTAGATAAAGTAGGTATTAGATATTATTGAAATTAGATGGAAGCTTAAATGGTGTGATTAGTAAGGAGATAAAAGGTATTAGATATTAATGAAATTAGATGTAAGTGTCAATGGTGTAATAAGTTAGTAGATAAAGAAGGTATAAGATATTATAAAAATTAGATGTAAGCTTGAATGGTGTAATTAGTTAGGAGATAAAAGGTATTAGATATTAATGAAATAAGATGTAAGTGTCAATGGTGTAATAAGTTAGTAGATAAAGAAGGTATAAGATATTATAAAAATTAGATGCAAGCTCGAATGGTGTGATTAGTTAGGAGATAAAAAGGAATTAGATATTAATGAAATTAGATGTAAGCTTAAATGGTGTGATTGATTTGTAGATAAAGAAGGTATTAAATATTATTGAAATTAGATGTAAGTGTAAATGGTGTGATTAGTTAGTAGATAAAGAAGGTACTAGATGTTATTGAAATAATATGTAAGTACAAATGGTGTGATTAGTTTGTAGATAAAGAAGGTATTAGATATTATAAAAATTAGATGTAAGCTTAAATGGTGTGATTAGTTAGGAGAGATAAAAGGTAATAGATATTATTGAAATTAGATGTAAGTATAAATGGTGTGATTAGTTAGTAGATATGGAAGGTAATAGATATTATAAAAATTAGATGAAAGCTTAAATGGTATTACTGATTTGTAGATAAGGTAGGTATTAGATATTATTGAAATTAGATGGACGCTTAAATGGTGTGTTTAGTAAGGAGATAAAAGGTATTAGATATTAATGAAATTAGATGTAAGTTTCAATGGTGTAATAAGTTAGTAGATAAAGAAGGTATAAGATATTATAAAAATTAGATGTAAGCTTGAATGGTGTGATTAGTTAGGAGATAAAAAGGTATTAGATATTATTGAAATTAGATGTAAGCTTAAATGGTGTGATTAGTGAGGAGATAAAAAAGGTATTAGATATTATTGGAATTAGATGTAAGTGTAAATGGTGTGATAAGTTAGTAGATACAGAAGGTATTAGATATTATTGAAATAATATGTAAGTATAAATGGTGTGATTAGTTTGTAAATAAAGAAGGTATTAGATATTATAAAAATTAGATGTAAGCTTAAATGGTGTTATTGATTTGTAGATAAAGTAGGTATTAGATATTATTGAAATTAGATGGAAGCTTAAATGGTGTGATTAGTAAGGAGATAAAAGGTATTAGATATTAATGAAATTAGATGTAAGTGTCAATGGTGTAATAAGTTAGTAGATACAGAAGGTATTAGATATTATTGCAATAATATGAAAGTATAAATGGTGTGATTAGTTAGTAGATATGGAAGATAATAGATATTATAAAAATTTGATGTAAGCTTAAATGGTATTACTGATTTGTAGATAAAGTAGGTATTAGATATTATTGAAATTAGATGGAAGCTTAAATGGTGTGATTAGTAAGGAGATAAAAGGTATTAGATATTAATGAAATTAGATGTAAGTGTCAATGGTGTTATAAGTTAGTAGATAAAGAAGGTATAAGATATTATAAAAATTAGATGTAAGCTTGAATGGTGTGATTAGTTAGGAGATAAAAGGTATTAGATATTAATGAAATAAGATGTAAGTGTCAATGGTGTAATAAGTTAGTAGATAAAGAAGGTATAAGATATTATAAAAATTAGATGCAAGCTTGAATGGTGTGATTAGTTAGGAGATAAAAAGGAATTAGATATTAATGAAATTAGATGTAAGCTTAAATGGTGTGATTGATTTGTAGATAAAGAAGGTATTAAATATTATTGAAATTAGATGTAAGTGTAAATGGTGTGATTAGTTAGTAGATAAAGAAGGTACTAGATGTTATTGAAATAATATGTAAGTACAAATGGTATGATTAGTTTGTAGATAAAGAAGGTATTAGATATTATAAAAATTAGATGTAAGCTTAAATGGTGTGATTAGTTAGGAGATATAAAAGGTAATAGATATTATTGAAATTAGATGTAAGTATAAATGGTGTGATTAGTTTGTAGATAAAGAAGGTATTAGATATTATTAAAATTATTGATTATTGATTTACACTTACATCTAGTTTCAATAATATTTAATACCTTCTTTATCTACTAACTTATCACACCATTTATACTTACATCTAATTTTGATAATATCTAATACCTTCTTTATCTACAAACTAATAACACCATTTACACTTACATCTAATTTCATTAATATCTAATACCTTTTTATCTCCTAACTAATCACACCATTTAAGCTTACATCTAATTTCAATAATATCTAATAACTACTTTATCTACTAACTTATCACACCATTTACACTTACATCTAATTTCAATAATATCTAATACCTTCTGTATCTACTAACTTATCACATCATTTTCACTTACATCTAATTTCAATAATATCTAATACCTTTTTTATCTCCTCACTAATCACACCATTTAAGCTTACATCTAATTTCAATAATATCTAATACCAAAGTAGGTATTAGATATTATTGAAATTAGATGTAAGTGTAAATGGTGTGATTAGTTTGTAGATAAAGAAGGTATTAAATATTATTGAAATTAGATGTAAGTGTAAATGGTGTGATTAGTTAGTAGATATGGAAGGTATTAGATATTATAAAAATTAGATGTAAGCTTAAATGGTATTACTGATTTGAAGATAAAGTAGGTATTAGATATTATTGAAATTAGATGTTAGCTTAAATGGTGTGATTAGTTAAGAGATAAAAGGTATTAGATATTAATGAAATTAGATGTAAGTGTAAATGGTGTGATAAGTTAGTAGATAAAGAAGGTATTAAATATTATTGAAACTAGATGTAAGTGTAAATGGTGTGATTAGTTAGTAGATATGGAAGGTATTAGATATTATAAAAATTAGATGTAAGCTTAAATGTTATTACTGATTTGAAGATAAAGTAGGAATTAGATATTATTGAAATTAGATGTTAGCTTAAATGGTGTGATTAGTTAAGAGATAAAAGGTATTAGATATTAATGAAATTAGATGTAAGTGTAAATGGTGTGATAAGTTAGTAGATAAAGAAGGTATTAAATATTATTGAAATTAGATGTAAGTGTAAATGGTGTGATTAGTTAGTAGATATGGAAGGTATTAGATATTATAAAAATTAGATGTAAGCTTAAATGGTATTACTGATTTGAAGATAAAGTAGGTATTAGATATTATTGAAATTAGATGTTAGCTTAAATGGTGTGATTAGTTAAGAGATAAAAGGTATTAGATATTAATGAAATTAGATGTAAGTGTAAATGGTGTGATAAGTTAGTAGATAAAGAAGGTATTAAATATTATTGAAATTAGATGTAAGTGTAAATGGTGTGATTAGTTAGTAGATATGGAAGGTATTAGATATTATAAAAATTAGATGTAAGCTTAAATGGTGTGATTGATTTGTAGATAAAGTAGGTATTAGATATTATTGAAATTAGATGTAAGCTTAAATGGTGTGATTAGTTAGGAGATAAAAGGTATTAGATATTAATGAAATAAGATGTAAGTGTCAATGGTGTAATAAGTTAGTAGATAAAGAAGGTATAAGATATTATAAAAATTAGATGTAAGCTTGAATGGTGTGATTAGTTAGGAGATAAAAAGGAATTAGATATTAATGAAATTAGATGTAAGCTTAAGTGGTGTGATTGATTTGTAGATAAAGAAGGTATTAAATATTATTGAAATTAGATGTAAGTGTAAATGGTGTGATTAGTTAGTAGATAAAGAAGGTACTAGTTATTATTGAAATAATATGTAAGTATAAATGGTGTGATTAGTTTGTAGATAAAGAATGTATTAGATATTATAAAAATTAGATGTAAGCTTAAATGGTGTGATTAGTTAGGATATATAAAATGTAATAGATATTATTGAAATTAGACGTAAGTATAAATGGTGTGATTAGTTTGTAGATAAAGAAGGTATTAGATATTATTGAAATTATTGATTATTGATTTACACTTACATCTAATTTCAATAATATTTAATACCTTCTTTATCTACTAACTTATCACACCATTTATACTTACATCAAATTTTGATAATATCTAATACCTTCTTTATCTACAAACTAATGACACCATTAATACTTACATATTATTTCAATAATATCTAATACCTTTTTTATCTCCTCACTAATCAAACCATTTAAGCTTACGTCTAATTTCAATAATATATAATACCTACTTTATCTACAAATCAATAACACCATTTAAGCTTACATCTAATTTTTATAATATCTAATACCTTCCATATCTACTAACTAATCACACCATTTACACTTACATCTAATTTCAATAATATCTAATACCTACTTTGGTATTAGATATTATTGAAATTAGATGTAAGCTTAAATGGTGTGATTAGTGAGGAGATAAAAAAGGTATTAGATATTATTGAAATTAGATGTAAGTGTAAATGGTGTGATAAGTTAGTAGATACAGAAGGTATTAGATATTATTGAAATAATATGTAAGTATAAATGGTGTGATTAGTTTGTAAATAAAGAAGGCATTAGATATTATAAAAATTAGATGTAAGCTTAAATGGTGTTATTGATTTGTAGATAAAGTAGGTATTAGATATTATTGAAATTAGATGGACGCTTAAATGGTGTGATTAGTAAGGAGATAAAAGGTATAGATATTAATGAAATTAGATGTAAGTGTCAATGGTGTAATAAGTTAGTAGATAAAGAAGGTATAAGATATTATAAAAATTAGATGTAAGCTTGAATGGTGTGATTAGTTAGGAGATAAAAAGGAATTAGATATTAATGAAATTAGATGTAAGCTTAAATGGTGTGATTGATTTGTAGATAAAGAAGGTATTAAATATTATTGAAATTAGATGTAAGTGTAAATGGTGTGATTAGTTAGTAGATAAAGAAGGTACTAGATATTATTGAAATAATATGTAAGTATAAATGGTGTGATTAGTTTGTAGATAAAGAAGGTATTAGATATTATAAAAATTAGATGTAAGCTTAAATGGTGTGATTAGTTAGGAGATATAAAATGTAATAGATATTATTGAAATTAGATGTAAGTATAAATGGTGTGATTAGTTTGTAGATAAAGAAGGTATTAGATATTATTGAAATTATTGATTATTGATTTACACTTACATCTAATTTCAATAATATTTAATACCTTCTTTATCTACTAACTTATCACACCATTTATACTTACATCTAATTTTGATAATATCTAATACCTTCTTTATCTACAAACTAATGACACCATTAATACTTACATATTATTTCATTAATATCTATTACCTTTTATCTCCTAACTAATCACACCATTTAAGCTTCCATCTAATTTCAATAATATCTAATACCTACTTTATCTACAAATCAGTAATACCATTTAAGCTTACATCTAATTTTTATAATATCTATTACCTTCCATATCTACTAACTAATCACACCATTTATACTTTCATATTATTTCAATAATATCTAATACCTTCTGTATCTACTAACTTATCACACCATTGACACTTACATCTAATTTCATTAATATCTAATACCTT
This sequence comes from Phengaris alcon alcon, assembly GCA_037179445.1. NCBI lineage: Eukaryota > Metazoa > Arthropoda > Insecta > Lepidoptera > Lycaenidae > Phengaris > Phengaris alcon. The sequence goes on along the minus strand of JAYRCH010000568.1, from coordinate 1,367 downwards.
TTATCTCCTTACTAATCACACCATTTAAGCTTCTATCTAATTTCAATAATATCTAATACCTACTTTATCTACAAATCAATAACACCATTTAAGCTTACATCTAATTTTTGTAATATCTAATACCTTCCATATCTACTAACTAATCACACCATTTACACTTACATCTAATTTCAATAATATATAATACCTACTTTGGTATTAGATATTATTGAAATTAGATGTAAGCTTAAATGGTGTGATTAGTGAGGAGATAAAAAAGGTATTAGATATTATTGAAATTAGATGTAAGTGTAAATGGTGTGATAAGTTAGTAGATACAGAAGGTATTAGATATTATTGAAATAATATGTAAGTATAAATGGTGTGATTAGTTTGTAAATAAAGAAGGTATTAGATATTATAAAAATTAGATGTAAGCTTAAATGGTGTTATTGATTTGTAGATAAAGTAGGTATTAGATATTATTGAAATTAGATGGAAGCTTAAATGGTGTGATTAGTAAGGAGATAAAAGGTATTAGATATTAATGAAATTAGATGTAAGTGTCAATGGTGTAATAAGTTAGTAGATACAGAAGGTATTAGATATTATTGAAATAATATGAAAGTATAAATGGTGTGATTAGTTAGTAGATATGGAAGATAATAGATATTATAAAAATTTGATGTAAGCTTAAATGGTATTACTGATTTGTAGATAAAGTAGGTATTAGATATTATTGAAATTAGATGGAAGCTTAAATGGTGTGATTAGTAAGGAGATAAAAGGTATTAGATATTAATGAAATTAGATGTAAGTGTCAATGGTGTAATAAGTTAGTAGATACAGAAGGTATTAGATATTATTGAAATAATATGAAAGTATAAATGGTGTGATTAGTTAGTAGATATGGAAGATAATAGATATTATAAAAATTTGATGTAAGCTTAAATGGTATTACTGATTTGTAGATAAAGTAGGTATTAGATATTATTGAAATTAGATGGAAGCTTAAATGGTGTGATTAGTAAGGAGATAAAAGGTATTAGATATTAATGAAATTAGATGTAAGTGTCAATGGTGTAATAAGTTAGTAGATAAAGAAGGTATAAGATATTATAAAAATTAGATGTAAGCTTGAATGGTGTAATTAGTTAGGAGATAAAAGGTATTAGATATTAATGAAATAAGATGTAAGTGTCAATGGTGTAATAAGTTAGTAGATAAAGAAGGTATAAGATATTATAAAAATTAGATGCAAGCTCGAATGGTGTGATTAGTTAGGAGATAAAAAGGAATTAGATATTAATGAAATTAGATGTAAGCTTAAATGGTGTGATTGATTTGTAGATAAAGAAGGTATTAAATATTATTGAAATTAGATGTAA